>CAUYON010005566.1:0-11659 GCA_963573935.1 Arctocebus calabarensis | reverse complement strand
CCTTGGGGTCGCAGGTCGCTCCAATAGGGTTGATGTGCGTTCTTCGACCTTGTCTCTTGACTCAGCTCCAAACCGTTGGCTTTCTTGCTAAATTTCTGTCCTTTAACTCTCCTTCTGGACAGGAGTGTCTGCAGAAAGCTGGCTACAGACCGCCATCTTGGCTCCCAGTACTGAAAACTCTTATGCACTCCTGGTAGGAGTGTGAATTGCTACTATCAGATTACTTAGCAGTTGTAGTCCTGGCTGTGTACCATGGGGATTTTGTGCACAAATACATGAGTTTGTATGTATGCAAGAATATCTTTAGAGCTATGGTTTGTAATAACAAATAATTCTTATTTCCATCTAAGTTCCTTCATATGAACTTATCCATCCTAGTGTTGAGGGCAATTTGAGCCTCAAATAATGATGTTGAATAAAAGAAGCAAGTCAAAGGAAACATATGCTATGATCCCATTTATCTAAAAACCAGTGTATGTCTTACATAAGGTTAAACACATATGTAGTGAAACTACATGGAAAAGTAAGGGAATAATTACAAAACACAAGATGGGTTGTGTGTGAGAAGATGGAATGCATTTACAGAGAAACACTGGAACTGGCCATGCTCTATGTTCTACACTAGGTGTTTGGGTTCAGAGATCTCCAATTTATTATAACTAAAAAATATTACATATGGGCAGAGCAAGATAGTGGTCCAGGATCGTTCAGCTGAGCTCTCTTAGAATGATGGGGCAAAATGAGAGAACCCAGCAATAACTGACATGAGGAGCTTACCCAGAGTCATAGCTCAGGGTACTCAAGGAGGAGATGGCGAGCTCTATACAGCTTATGATCTGGAGTGGTGGAAATCTGATGAATTAGGGAAATGATTGTGACTGGTTGGGTTTGGGTGGCTGCCCACAGAAGTCTGGCTCAAGAGGAAGCCTTTTCAGAGTTTTCAGTTGCAGTGGGAAGCTTCTAGAGTGGGCAGACTCAAACAGTATAAGGCAACCAGATTTTTGAATGCTGGTCAGAGTGAATTTGCCATAGGTTTGGTGGCTGGCAAGACAGCCATACTGAGAAGGTCTCAGTGGCCAGCGGGCTGCCATTGTGGGAAGGTTGTGAGAAGGTCTTATCAGGGACCTAAAACACAACTCTACTAATTTCCCCTGCAGGGATTAGGACTCCACTCTTCAGCCAGGCTGAGGGATTCTTGAACCCCACGGGAACTGAAGTCAGGGGTCACTGTGAGACCTGCCCCTCAAGGATCCTTGTGAGCTTTAAGATCCTAACCCACCAGGGTGTGAATGCTGAAGAAACAATCAGGTGAACACTTATAATCTTGGAATAAGGACTATACAGGTTGCTTGCTGTGCTCTCTGTCTCCTAAAACAACCACAGCACCACCTGGTATCCCAGTGACATATTTATTTATTTATTTTTTATTCCTCCACCCAGTCATGCCCCTCACCTTCCCTCACCCTCCTCTTCTCTCCTTTTTCCTGGGCAATAAGTGTGTTTTATCATTCATATGAAAGTGTGGGTGATTATACATTGGTTTCATGATAGTACTGAGTACACTGAATATTTTTTCTTCCATACTTTAGATAATTCACTAAGAAGAATATGATCCAGCTCCATCCATGTAAACATAAAAGAGGTAAAGTCTCCATCTTTTTTATGTCTGCATAATATTCCTCTCCTACCTTTCACTGCTTCTCTCTAGGTCACCAAACACCCACTACCCACTGGAAAGCTGCTATAGACAATTAGCAACCCAGGCACTTTCAAACCCCTGCTGTTTCCTAGAGTAACCACTGACAGAAAGTGCAGGTCTGGGGCCAGAAGCCTCTTGATCAAAAGTTGAACAGATGTCTGCTGATGCCTGTGCACTGTGCGGCCACCTGGGGTGCTGGAGGTGAGGCAGGGGCAGGTGTCCTCTGTGCCTCATTGTCCCCTAGCACCACTTGGACATTATATAGACATCCTGCACCAAGAAGATTTCTGGACTATAGAGCACATCTTTGACCACCTAGGGGAAACTGTAATGCAGAAATACAAAGCCCTATGAATCTAATAATGGATGTCAGAGGTAGATTGTTTAATAAAAGGACTACTCCACACAATATTTCCCCCTGCTGATTCAGGATCTAGATTAGTCTACTTTTGGGTTGTTTCCACCAGCCTTCCCCTGAATGTGACTGGTTTCTCTCCTCTTTGCCCTGTGTCAGCTCAGCCAGCTTAGAAAAGTTCATGTTCTTAATCTGGTACCCATCCAGTATATCCAACTTGTCCTACTTGGTAGTTCCACCCAGCATTGGTGATCAGCATTGCTCAGGCTCCAGGGGAGAGATTCTGGTTATTGGAGGCTGCTGATAAGCTCAGTGTGGAGCTGGTGTACCTCATTGTGGTTTCTCATAAGCTATACAAGAATAGGAAGACATTATCATACTATCCTTCCAGACTAAATAAAAAATGTTAGCCAGGTGATGAAATTCCTTTATAAATCTTCTAGTTTCATACTGAAACTCCCAACCTTATCCATGCATGTTTTGAACTCTGACATAGTCAAAGGAGAATACACACTTACAGGGAGAAATTAGAGAACTTAAAACATAAGAAAACCACAAAAAGAATTTAAATTTTTTTTCAGAAAATGGAGTCAATTACAACACATTGAACAATCTTTGCCTACTTTGAGGAAACACTACATGGGATTTCAACCACAGGAACTAATATTACATCTCCATGTTTTCTATATTCTTATTTCCCACAGTCATTCTTAACTTTAGAAACTGGGAAAATATCATGGTTACTGGACCCACCCACTTAATCTAAGGAAGGGGCTTGTATACATCATAAGGCCATTGAGTGATGTGAGGGGAGGGAGAGGTATAAAGGCCGCAGGAGTTCTGGGCCCACCCCAGCTACTCAGTTTGAGGAACATTGGCTCTACTATACAGGGTAAGGAATGATGAAGAAACTACCCCCAATTTTCCATCCCCAGCCCCAGCCTCCACCTCATCCTTCTCCCTCATGATTTCCCTCAACACACCTTCCTGCCCTTTGTCTTTGGCATTCCTGCCCTCAGCCTCCTTCCCTGAAACCTGCCCTTCCTTCTGTTTCTACTCCCACCATTCCTCCCCCCTATCTAGTGCCCCCTATTCCCACAACATTGCCCACAGGCTCTGCAAGCCCAACAATCCTTCTGTCCTTTCCCGTCAGCCCCTCTACCGCACCCCCATCCACCTGGCTCCTCTTTCCTGCTACTTCCCCTTGCACATCCTTACCCCTCCTCCTAGCTCTCCCTCCTAGGCCTCTGGACTGGAGGAGTCCCACCACCTCACCATCTAATGCCAGACTTGCCAAGTCCCAAGTCTCCTGCTGGGGAGATGGATTCCCTAGGACTAGGGCAGTTTGGAGCAGTCAGGAATACCCTGCACTGTGGATTTCCAACCTGCTCTGTCTGGCCCAAGGCAAGTGAGAAGAAGCCAAACAACCTTTAGCCTGGGTGAGTTACAAGCTCCCTTATCCACCACTCCTGGTTGTCTCACTCCTGTGTGTTTTTGCCCCCAACCCTGTGTTAATCCTCTTCAGATGCCAGGGATACCTTTAACAATTTCCTTTTCTAGGCAGTCTGGTCCTTTACTCTCCTGCCTCCTTAGCCAGTCTGCATGAGACCCTGTATGTATGACTAGTCTCTTCATGGAACATGAAGCAGAGCAAATTTCGGACCAGAAGTGGAAAAGATAGAGGTGAGGAGTGGAAAGGATCCCACCTATTCTCAAGAAGGGCGGGGGCTGGGGTCAACTGAGTCAGAAGTGGGGGGGGGGGCTGAGCACTCACACAAGGGACAGGCCCTGCTACCGATAGATGGGGACTCAGGATGTTTTTTCTTTGCACCTTTTAGTCTCCTTCCTCCCATATTCCATTTGTCTTCATCCAAGGACTCTACAACCATCCCAGGGACTCTCTGCCCTGCAGAAATGTCTTCTGTAAAAAGTGGGTAGAGCTCTCCATAGCATTGTCATCAAAGCTCTGAGGGTTGAGCCCCTGACTTAGTCAGCTGCTCCTACCCCAGTATGGGGAAGGAAGCTGAGTGTGGAAGGCAATAGCATGTCCACTTTCCAACCAGTTGATAGCAGCAGACAACAGATGATGAATTTTCAAAAGTGCCTTCCTCAAAATGATATCCTTATTAAACAAAATCTCAATCAAATTCAAAGAAATATTTGAAGGGAATTGACATCTGATTATAATTAGTATAAATTGTAGTATATGTACACCATGGAATATTATCCAGCCTCAAAAAAAGATGGAGACTTTACCTCTTTCATGTTTACATGGATGCAGCTGGAACATATCCTTCTTAGCAAAGTATCTCAAGAATGGAAGAAAAAGTATCCAATGTACTCAGCTCTACTGTGAAACCAATTTATAGCTTTCATATGAAAGCTATAACCTATTTATAGCCCACGAAGAAGGGGGTAGGGAAGAGGGTGGTGAGGGGAAGGGGGAGGATGGGTAGAGGGAGGGTAATCAGTGAGATCACACCTATGGTGCATCTTACAAGGGTACATGTGAAATTTACTAAGTGTAGAATGTAAATGTCTTAACGTAATAACTAAGAAAATGCCATGAAGGCTAGGTTAACCAGTTTGATGAAAATATTTCAAATTGTATATAAAACCAGTGCATTATACCCTGTGATTGCATTAATGCACACAGCTATGATTTAATTTAAAAAAAATCTATAATTAGTATGGAAATGCAAGGGATACGAATATCAAGACTCCCCTATTTTTGTGCCAGTACTGTGCTGCTTTGACCACTATCCATTTATAGTATTGTCTGAAGTCTGGAAGCATGATTCCTCCTGATTTGTTTTTATTTCTGAGTAATGTCTTGGCTATTCAAGGTTTTTTCTGTTCCTCTTCTAGGTGTATATCCAAAGGACCAAAAATCATTTCGTAATAAAGATATTTGCACCAGATTGTTCATTGTAGCTCAATTGCCAAGTCATAGAAGAAGCCCAAGTGCCCATCAACCCATGAATGGATTAATAAATTGTGGTATATGTATACCATGGAATACTATGCAGCATTGCAAAAATGGAGACTTTACCTCTTTTATGTTTATGTGGATGGAGCTGGAAAATATTCTTAGTAAATTATTTCAGGAATGGAAAAAATATCCAATGTACTCAGTACTACTGTGAAACCAATTTATAATCACTCACACTTGCATATGAAAAATGAAACACAACTATAGCCTAGGATAAAGGAAGGAAGGGGAGGGAGAGGGAAAGGAAGGGGGTTGGGTTGATAGAAGGAGGGTTAGTAAGGGGACCACATCTATGAAGTATATTGCAAGTATAAGTTGGATCTATTAGGTGTAGAACATAAATGTCTTAATGCTGTAATTGGGTAAATGAGCTGAAGGCTATGTTGATTAGTAGAATGTAAGCACTCCAATTTGTACAAATAATCAACACATTGAATCCCCATAATGGCATAAATGTACACATGATCTAAGTACAAATGACTTAATTAAAAAAAAAAAAAAGACTCCCCTAAGAGGAAATACTTTCTACCAGATATCACAACTTAATACAAAAATAATATAGTATAGTGCTTCTCTAGGCTAGAGAGATGAAGTATGACATAGCCCACCTACAGTACACAATGTGAGAGTGCTGAGCATATCTTCTGTTAAAGAGCTCAACTACAACTTGAACTTTACCTTAGAAGAGAAAACAATATAACCTAAAACTTTTGTATCCTCATATGAATTTGAAATGAGAAATTATAAAAAAGTTACAATTTAAAAAATGATATAGAATTGAATTCAGAAACAGACTCACAAAAGGAGTAAACAGACTCCCACATGTGTGACAGTTTCTCTAAGACAATGTAGCAGAGCAGAACTATGGGAATAGAACTATCTTTTCAATAAATTGGTGCTGGGTCAGTTGGATCCTTGTTTGGAAAATACGTTAAGCTGCACTCCTATTTCACACTATGCTCAAAAATCAACTTCAGGTGGAACACAGATGTATATCAAAAAAGGTAAAATGAAGAAATCTACAATTGCTGCACCCATGTACAGATGAGCACTTCATGTGTGCTTCGAACTATGAAGTTTGTACCAGATTTCAAAAAGTGTAAAGAAGTAGTGTACGATCACTCAACATTTTTTATACTGAATCTTTGAAGTGACAATTTGGGTATATTTAGTTGAAAAAAACCATCATTAAAGGCAGTTCCCCCCTGAGTCATTGTTCCCCTTTAATCTGCATCTGCTTTACTATAGGAGAGATTTCTGAGTCCTTCAAAATTTTTTTTAGGAAGTGGATTGATGAAGCTGAGATCCATGATATGACCATGACCTCCTTGATCTGCCCCTTCTGGCCTGTATCCTCCTGGTGTGTCTTAGGACATCTGTAGTAACTAGGCTGGATCCTGAGAAGACCAGGCAGGTGAGTGGAGCACCAAAAGGGAGCAGGGCAAAAAATAAAGTCCTCAGAGGCAGGATCATGGTGGTGGATGAAGGCAAAGGACTGGGGGTGGGCCGAGGTGGTCTAAGGCAGCAGGATCCTGTGGCAGGGACGCTGTTGCCGGGAGACTGCGTGGGACATATTTGCCTGGAAATCTAGGTCAGCAGCAGGCTAGTCACCTGAGGTTAGCAGCAGGTCAGCAACCTGAGGGTACAGAGAGAAGCCAGTCAGGACCTGCAGCACCAAGGTCATGGCGGGACACTAGAAGAAGCAGGCCCCAGATGAGGTCCTCCAGAACAAGATCTTGCAGGAAGTCTATGTCAAAGAGTGTGACACCCAGAAACTATACACACAGTATCATGTGAATCCCTTCAGCAAGGGAGAGGAGTGGCAGGATAGGGAAGAGAAGAGCTGGAGGGCGGCTCCAAAGAGGGGCCCTGAGGGCTGAGAGCTGGAGTGGGGGTCCCAGGGAAGGAGAAAAGCTTCACTCACATTGTCCCTCCAGACCTCAGATGCAAGAATTAAGACAGGGCTTGCCTGCTTGACTTCAGACATTGGGTATATTAGAAGGCATCCACATGGCAATTATGTATTTTCGTTATAACAAAAAAGGTTAAGCATCTTTTTACAATTTGGTTGTTTTTTAATGAGATAAAGATTTATTTTCATGCTTCACATATGGTCTAGAAAGTTCAGACTCTGGGACCACAGTGCTTCCCCGAGAAAACAACCCTTCCCTCTACTCTTGTCACCTCACTCTCCTTGGGGGTTTTATCTGGGCCTGTCACAGCAGCTCCTTTTAATGCTGCTGAGCCTGAAATGTAGTTTCAGACCCTCCCACACAACCCCCTCCCAGGTTCCTTCCCTGCATCACCCACAAGAACATCAGACTCAGCAGGTGGAAAGCTGGGCTCATCTGCACCTTCTGCACCACTCAGCACCACTCCAGAACATCCTATCTCAGCAAGAGGCATCAAAGTCATTTATTCTCCCAAGTTCAAAGCCTGGGAGCCATCCTCAAAATCTGTCTCCCTCCCTCCTCCAAGTAATTAGGCAGATGTTCTGATCCTCCTTTGCATTATTCTCACCTGACCTGCTCCTACCTCAGTGAAATATATGCACATGGTGGCTTCTCCCTCTCTGCTAATGTAAGCCCCACCAAGTATCACCTCAGTGAGCCTCTATCTCTACCCTCACTGGGGTAGCCTCAGCAGGGACCTAGTGACTATTGCCTGGATTGGCTGATGGGCTCCCAACTATCTTCCTCCCCTCCAAGCTGGGTCCCAAGCCTCCCTTCATGCACCACTGCCAACTAGAGCTATGCTGAAGGCAAACTGGATCATTTCAGTTCCTCTGTAAAGTCTTCAGTAGCTCCATAGCTTCTGAGATAAAGTTTAAACCATGTAGCAGATGAGGCTCCTCTCCAGGTTAAATCCATCACCCCCCAACCCTCACAGCCATGTGCCATTAAGAAGGATTTTGGAGTCTACTCTGGACCAGCCACTACTCAAGGATACCACACAGGATTCTTTCTCCCCAGTCACTTTAAAATAAATCAACTTGCCATGGTGTCAGCAGCCGTACTCATTCTTCACAGGAGAATGGGACCACTCTGCTCCCCACCTTCCCTCTCACTCTCTCTGTCAGGCTCCATTAACTACACTCACTCATGCTCCAAGGCCTTTGCTCTCTCTGCCTGCTTTGCACTTTTCCTCTGCCTCTCCCCAGGCCTGGCCCTGCAGTAGCTGCTCTTCTCAGGCTCTTGCCCACACCTTCCTCATGGCAAGTGTTCCAGCCTGCTACTGTCATGTCTATTCATGACCCTAGATGTTGTATCCTCTGCCCCATCCAGACTATGAGCTCTGGGAGAGCAGAAACCACATCTGCTTCACTCAGTCCTCCCCACAGGGTCCAGAACAGTGCCTGACAAAGCTTCAGTGTTTGCCCCATTGTGTCTGAAAACAGAGGAGAGGGACAGATGCTCCTGTGTCAGAACCCAGGCAAGCCTCAGAGGCTGAATGCTCTTCCCTGAGGAATGGTACAACCACAGTAAAGGGCACAGAGTCACCCAGCAGTCCCATATCCTGAGTCCTTCATAACTCTGACCTCATCTCCCAGACAGGTTTCTAGATTGTATGCACCATGCTGCCCAGCGACCAAAGATGAAATATCCAGAGACACAGACTGAAAGCCAGGAGTATGGATGGGACTAGAGCCCTTGGTAAGTGTGGCTCCTGTCCTCAGTAAACACCAAAGGTCAGAGATAGCATAGGTGATGGTCACAATGAACACAGTAGGGAGGCGGACGTGCTTGGTTTCAGTTCTGGCTGCCACTTACAAGCTCTGGGCCCCTTGCAAGTTTCTAAGTTCTTGTATGATTTCATTTCCTCCCAGAGGAGATAGTACAGCACTGATCTTTTTAGATGATGCTGATTTTAAGAGATAGGGTATCTGTGCAGTGCTCAGAGGAGAGCCTATCACAGAGGTGCACATGTTGGTTAAATAAAGGCAGCTGATGGCAAATGCTTGAGTCTGCTTCTCTCATGACCAGGAGGGTTGGCTTGGCACGTCAGTTACATTTGTGAGTTCTGCTCTCTTGTCTGTAAGTGGGAATCATAGAAACAGTGCTCTCCTAGTTTGATTAGACAGGTACAGCTACTTTCCAGGGAGCCCAGGAAATGTAGTCTTTAGCACTGAACCACACTAAGCAAGAAACAGCTTTCATTACAAAGAATAAATAGATATCAGAGAACACAACTTGAAGCCATTTCTACAACCACATTTTTCTAGCTGTATATAATTTGCTCTAGGAGAGAACATTTGTCATGGGTAAAGGAGAGTTGTGAATGAAGGAAAGTCTGGGTGAAGAAAAAAATCACCCCACTTAGATGATTAAGCAACTTAGAAAAATAGCCCAAAGCACAAGTAAATTAAGTCACCGGTCTTAATTTTCCTGAAGACCTGACTCATGAATGTGCTACCTGTGGGTGTGGACCTCTACTGGCAACTCACCAGGATGGGAAGGACTGCAACTGGCCCTGCCTGCCCTGCCCTGCCCTGCTCACATCCCCCTAGCCTTTGCAGATCACACACTGCACGTGACCTCAGCTCAGTTTTCACTGTGGAGTTACAAAGGCTCTGCACATACTCCATGCTCCCCATCATTGTAAACCTGGAAGATGTCCCCAGATAGGGTTGCTGGCATAGTAATAAATAGAGCTGGAGTCTCAGTGTGACATTGTTGGGGGAAGAAGAGGCTTTATAAGTCCAATACAAGGCTCCCAGCTACCTAGCAGGAGAGGCTGAGTGCTTAACCCTTCAATGCTGGCCCAGGGGAAGCCAGAGTTGATGAGAACTCCTCAGCCTTTTTGTCTCCTGTTGACATTTGCAATTAATTACACAGAGTAGATTCTATAAGTCTTATACAGCAGTGCTCATTTGTGCTCAGGATTCTGTAACCTATTCCACACGCTCATTGTTTTGAAATTATATGTGAGAGTCCTAGTGAGCACTGCATGATGCTCCAGGAGCTGAGGACTCACTTGGCAGACACAGCCCCTCCCCTGACAGAGATCACCTTCCAGGAAGAGAACAAGCCCCCATTGTGGCCTCTAGTTAAGGAAGTAGGGTAGATAGTGCAGTCACATGTCTGAGCTCTTGTCCTTCAGGTTCTCAACCCTGTTCATATGAATGCTGTCAGCTCTGTTTCCCAGCACAGACACACACTGGTGTTTTAAGAAAATGTTTAGAACACTGTCTTCTTTAAGCCAAGGTTCATGGTCTCCAAATCCAGTTCTGTTCACTTTCCCACATGGGATTTTTCAGATCCTGGATCCCCTCTCTAGGTCAAGCCTGAAAGCCAGGACCACACTCTGTACAAGGCTAAAATGTGGAGCCTGGGAGAAGATGACCACCACAAGTAGTCTCCCAGCAGTGCTGTGTGTCCCTGTATATGATGTGCAAAGTGTGCACTGCACAGAGAAACAAACATTACTTTATTTTTTGTTTTGTTGTTGTTTTATCATTTTTGTATTAGTTTGTGTACATTACTGCATTTATGGGGTACAATGTACTGATTTTATATACAATTTGGAATGTTTACATTAAACTGGTTAATATAGCCTTCACCTCATTTAATTGTTGCATTAAGACTTTTATACTCAGCTCGGTGCCTGTGGCTCAACGGGCTAAGGCGCCAGTCACGTACACCTGAGCTGGTGGGTTCGAATCCAGCCCAGGCCTGCCAAACAACAATGATGGCTGCAACCAAAAAATGGCTGGGCGTTGTGAGGAGCGCCTGTAGTCCCAGCTACTTGGGAGGTAGAGGCAAGAGACTCGCTTGAGCCCAGGAATTGGGAGATTGCTGTGAGCTGTGATTTCATAGCACTCTATCCAGGGTGACAGCTTGAGGCTCTGTCTCAAAAGAAAAAAAAAAAAAAAAAAAAAAAATCATCCCTTTATTTTCTTGCAAATGATTTGAAATCATTTTAGTTTTTAAAATGATTTTTAAAAGGTACAAATCAAGATTCCTATCAATCTTCCACAGCACTATACCCAGAGCCACAGAGTAGGACTATGTCTCAAAAAAAAAAAAAGAAAAATTGGGGGGGGGGGGCCTGTGACTCAAAGGAGTAGGGTGTCAGCCCTACATGCTGGAGGTGGTGGGTTCAAACCCAGCCCCGGCCAAAAACTGCAAAAAAAAAAAATTGGCTCAGCACCTAAGGCACCAGCCACATATACCTGAGCTGGCGAGTTCAAATCCAGCCTGGGACCGCCAAACAATGACAGCTGCAAACAACAATAAAAAAAATGGCCGGGTGTTGTCGCGGGTGCCTGTAGTCCCAGCTACTTGGGAGGGAGAGGCAAGAGACTCGCTTGAGCCCAGGAATTGGAAGCTACTGTGAGCTGTGATGTCACCGCACTCTATCCAGGGTGACAGCTTGAGGCTCTGTCTCAAAAAGAAAAAAAAGCTGGGCGGCGCCTGTGGCTCAGCGAGTAGGGCGCCAACTCCATATACCGAGGGCTGAGGGTTCAAGCCCAGCCCCGGCCGAACTGCATCAAAAATTAGCCAGGCGCTGTGGCGGGCGCCTGTAGTCCCAGCTACTTGGGAGGCTGAGGCAAGAGAATCGCTTGAGCCCAAGAGCTGGAGGTTGCTGTGAGCTGTGACTCCACAGCACTCCA
>CAUYON010005565.1:0-12459 GCA_963573935.1 Arctocebus calabarensis | reverse complement strand
TATTGTTCTGGAATGGATTCTTCATAAGTTTTTTCTTTTTTTTTTGAGACAGAGCCTCAAGCTGTCACCCTAGATAGAGTGCTGTGCCATCATAGCTCAAGGCAACCTCCAATTCCCGAGCACAAGCGAGTCTCTTGCCTCCGCCTCCCAAGTAGCTGGGACTACAGGCGCCCGCCACAATGCCTGGTCATTTTTTGGTTGCAACTATTATTGTTGTTTGGCGGGCCCAGGCTGGATTCGAACACACCAGCTCAGGTGTACATGGCTGGCGCTTTAGCCAGCTGAGCCACAGGCGCCAAGCCTATTTCCATTTTTTTGACCTCATTTCATTGGCCAGAGTTAACTGGCCAGATAAGCACAGGTTTTATTTAAAGTCACTCTCGGCAGTTGCCTCTTAATAAGATAGTCAATTCATCTTTAACTCTATAACCACTTCATAATGCTATGACTTTCACTAAGTTTTGATGAGGTTGCCTTCTGTGATTATCATAACATCTGCCTTTAACTAACCCTTTGGAAATTGGATACGAAAGTCACAGCAGCATTCTTATTCATACCTACTAGTCTCCCCAGATAGCCTAACATTAGTGAATTGTGACAACAAAAAATGATGAAAACACCTTTAACTGAGTCAAGTTCTTCAATATCCTTTTAATTACCATTTTCTTTCAATGAGACAACTATTATGACTGCAACACTCTGGCCTGAATGTTAGCTGAACTGATTGGGATTTTTACACATCCAATCTCACTTCAGGGATTTATCTTTGTTCCATTTTTGTAAAATGTCTCCCTGATTTGTGACTGGGAGATAAAGGGGCAATAAAACTACACACGTGCTGATATGCAGGTGGACTGAATAGCAGGTGCAGTGAACAATCACTGACAGACTCAGGAAGAAGTGGCATGACTGGTCATGACCATGATGCACATCTGTTACTTAGGTGGTGACTGTGGACTGAAGAGCCACTTAATACACCACAGTTAATATACCTCAGTGACTGAAATGTGACCTATGTTGTTGGAGGTCTGGTATTATTTAACTAAACTGTGGTAAATTAAATTTAGGCAAGTTGGAATCATGCAGACAGGACTACCATGGGCTCCATAGCAAAGACAAACAGGAGAGAAAGAACACAAGAATCTCAGAGATAGAAGGTTTCTTTCCCAGAATGGTACGATGAAGAAAGATGCAAAGTTCAAGGAACTGAGCAAGTCAGGGTATGTATGGCCCATTATCAAGAATATTAAAGAATCAAAAAGAAAATAAGACTAACTTTCTATTTTTTACCAAGATTCCTATGCCCTCTCCCTCCTGCCTACTTTCTTTTTTAAGAGGAAAGCAGACTGGACTGGAAAACTAAAACTCCTGGTTTGTGCCAGGAGGAAAAATTATGTAACCCAGGGATAAGAAAGCAATGGTTGGTCAGTAGCATAAATCAAAAGCATTTGTCATGTGATATAAAGAGATAAAGAAGGAAAACAACAGGCCTGCTAAGAACAGAAAATGGAGGAGGAGGGAGATGTAGGCCAAAAAAACCATGCAAACATATTTGGATAACCTAAATCTATAATAGCAACTGGCAATTGCCAGCAACAGTGACGTGTCCTGGTATTTAAAGCTGGTCCAGGTAGGAGACTTGTTCCCTCTGTGAAATTAGAAGCTGTTCTACTTCTCCCAATGTTAAGTGCTAGTTAATTTTTACACAAATACAATCAAACACAAATTGAGTAGCTGCAAATAGGGTTGAATAATTCAAGGCCCAGACTCAAAGCATTTTCTATAGCTTTCCTAATAATCTCTCCATCTGCAGAATTCTAGATGTTCTTTATTTTAACCTCTCATATGGCTCACATTTCTATTCACAACTGCATAGTCTGTGGTCTCCTAAGGAAGGGGCTCTCTCTGTCTTGCTCAACTATCTTGGCACTACTTTGAATGGAGTAGAATGATAAAAAGCACAAGTCTGCAGAACCTAAATCCTGGTACTGCAATGTGGATTGGGGCAATGTATTAATTAATTCTATAAATTCTGTTTCTTTACTAAAAAATGGGGGCACCTCAAAGGGCTGCTGGGCATTAAGAGGGTTAGTTACATCATTGAGCACAGAAACTGATGCAAACAGACATTCAATAATAAGTTATTCAATCTATGTTTACTGAATGGATGAAGTAATACTTCTTCAAAATCATTTTTACGCAGAAAATCATAGTAAGATCACCACCCTGTAGCAAACTGGTCAACATACAGACACACTCAACATAAGGAAGTAGGCCTACTGTACTGATATGTACATGTGGTACATGTAATTAAAATTAGGTCAACTTTAGGAAGTAGGTCAATGTAGGGAGGTAGTCAACAATGGAGATTCTACTGTGTATCTACAAGAGTTACTTGGGCAATTCCACATAATAGTCAGAGCTACTTTTTCACAGTATATATTTGCATATATTAGCTAATCCCCTCAAAAATTTTCTAAAAATTTTCTTAGCTAGAGAAGCTCACATTGAATACTTAGGTGTATGACCCACTGAGCAGGAATAAGGAGAAACATTCACAACCTTCATTAATCTGATGATGACCAAACTCAACACTACAAAGTACATGAAACTACAAAAGCACAAAACTAAGTATTGGCACCAAAAACTTAACCCACTACCTGCAAGACATTAGAAACCATATGGCCAGAAGTAAAGCCCTAAAATATTTTAGGCTTTTAAAGTAAGAAATGTTCGATTTCCTTAAGTACTAAGCTTGACACTGACATTTTACTTTGATTTTTTTTTTTTTTTTAACTGTGAAGGTACATCCTCATTCTTTCAAACACACATTTTGACGTGTGATTATTTTTCAAATTTCTGAGACATTTTTTTGAAACAATGGATAAATAAAACATTCATGTTATTTTTTAATATGAGTTGTACCATGACAGTATATACAGCTCAAAATTGTCAAGGAAATGTTTTTTAATATGAGTTGTACCATGACAGTACATACAGCTCAAAATAGTCAAGGAAATGTTTGAGAAGTTCCATTCTGGTAATTGTACTCTTGAAAATGGGCCATGTGGATAGCCTTGAGACCAAGATGGGGATAATGAGCTGAAAGCTGTGGTGGAAGTGAATCCATCTCAACCTACATATGAATTAGCAGCAAAGTTTGATCTTACTATTCCAACAATATTAGACTAAGGTAAAGAAGCTGGATAGATGCTTATGCATGAATTAAATAAGTGTCAGAAAAGAAATTATCTTGGAAGTTTGCCTTCCTTTGTTTTCACAATATAAAGGTTACATATGTTAAATGTGATGAAAAACGGATTCTTTTTCACAATCACAAGCACTCATTTGGCACAATGGCTGGATAACGACGAAGTGTGGAATCACAATCCAAACCCAAATAGTCATCAAAAAAAAGCTAATGGTGTCTGTTTGGTGGCCCAACACTGGTATTATTCACTACAGCTTCATGGTATCTGGTCAAATGATTACAGCGGATGCCTACACCAACCAAATGAACAAAATGAGGAGGGTGCCATGTGATTAAGCAGCCTAAGATTGGTCAACAGTCAAAGGCCAGTTCTCTTGCAAGACAATGCTTTCACACAAACAATGCTGTCCCAACTATAGGAGGTAGACTTGGAAACTCTGTAACCCACTGTATTCACAGACCTTGCCCCACTGACCGCTTCTTGCAAGGAAAAAACATTCAATTCTGAACAAGCTGTAGGTGTGATTTCATTGCCACTGGTTCTCTAGGCTTCTTTACTGCTGGCATACACTTTTATGATGGCAAAATTGTCGTTGATAGTTTAGGCTCATACTTTGACTAATTGTACTGATTCTTGTTTGAGATATAATAAATAACACATTTGATTTGAAATCGGACATTTCATATTTAATGACTGTAGTAAGGGAATATTCCTAGAATATGTTGTGTTCTAGATAATGATATTTACAACAGAAAACATCTAATTTTTTTTTTTTGACAGTCTCACTCTGTTGCCCTCTGTAGAGTGCTGTAGTGCCATACATAGCTCACAGCAACTTCAATTCTTGGGCTTAAGCAATTCTCTTGCCTTAGCCTCCTGAGTAGCTGGGACTACAGGTGCCCACCACAACGCCTGGCTTTTTTTAGTTGTAGTTGTCATCACTGTTTGGCAGACCCAGGATGGTCTCAAACCCATCAGCTCTGGTGTATGTGGCTGGCGCCCTAGCCACTTGAGCTATAGGCCCCAATCCCTAATTTTTAATTTTTAGAAGAACCACTACCATTTTACCAACCAGGAAGCTAACTAAAAATTCACTTAAATTGTTAACTCTCCTGTGACTTTTAACAAACTTCTATTCCCAAATCTCCAATGTAGACTATGAGAACACTGTCATTTTTGGAACTATTCTGATGAGAGAAACACTGCAGACCTAGAAAGTGACACTTGGTAAGGTCAGGGTCACAAGGATCACTGTTAACTGTTACCCCATTCTAATGAACAGACCTTTTGGGCCCCTTCCTTAGAGAAACCTCCAAACACTAGCAATTACTGAGGTAAGTAAGTTAGAAGTAACCTATATCTACACAATTCCAACAGAAACATTAGCATTAATTATCCTAATTGTCAGGTCTCTGAAAAATCTTGGCACACTGTTAGCTCCATATTTAGAATTTCCCTATCATTCCAAAAATAACTGATATAAGATTTCATTTTTGTAGTCTGCTGTTCTCCCTCTGGAACCTAACTGACAACATTCATCTGTTTATCTCTCTCCTCTTAACAACTGTGCCAATCTGGGTGGGCATCTATTTTTGGTAATAGTGAAAAAAATCCATCTTGCTAAGTTCCATAGCATACTCCACTGTCATAACATTTTTGAAGACTTACAAACACCTTCTAGCCTCCATTGAGTCTATACTTTTGGAGGTTAAAAGCTGAAGTTCGGGGCAATGAATGACATTTATTTATTTCACAGGTATGGACTTGGCAGGATGTTACCAGTAAAGTGAATTAAACGCTTAATGGCAAAAATCACAAAAACCAAAGTTTATAAAAAAAAAATTTAAGAGCCCTATAATTTTGTTTTAGAGACTGAAAAGAATATATAATATTTTATTCTGATATATTTTCAAATACTCATTTCTCAGTTATGGGCTGAGTCCCTCACTAGAACTATTAATACTAATATTTTACTCATCTCAGAGTTGGTGTAAGTCTTTGTGCTATCGTATAAAAAACGATAGTATTACACATTTAAATCTACTCAGAATATTAACACACCATTTTACAGCAGGTTCACACAGTAAAGTGGAGATTTTAGTAAGAGTGCCCAAAAGCTACACATGGCAAGTGGTCACACTGGACAGCACAATTTTACTGATTACTGATTTTTTTTAAAGTACTTAAATGTGACATTGCCTTATTTACTGCTAGTTGCCAACAATAAAAGCAAGAGATTTCATAAACCTTAAGCACAAACCCCACAGTCTGTCCTCTCAGGTTCCCTTCTCTTTATCAGTATATAAATTCAGCCTCCTTGCTAGATTAGCTCCTTATGCTTTTAAATACTTAATCTCAGAGACAATTTAAATCTCCCTCCCCATCCCCCTTTTTTTTAAAAAAAGGAAGAGCGTCAATTTTCCTAGTCTAGTCATTTCTAATAATGCTCAGGTTCTTCATGAGGATGTATTCAGATAATGGCTATTCTTTCTCCTAAGAGATACAGTCTTAAAGATTCTTATAAACTTTCACCAACAAATGTAAAGTAGACAACACAAAATAGTGTAATCTACTCAAATATTTCTTCTCGTCTAGACTTTCTATTCTATTGCGCCCCCCCTTTTCTGTATCCTTCCCAAAGGACATGTATTTTCCATTTTTCAATTAGCTTTTCTTTAACAGAGGTACCCTTTTTCCACCAGACTTCGTGCATCAGCAGAGAAAGTTAAATGTATCCGTCAACTCTTTTTTCTTCAGCCTTTTCATAATGAAGACCAAAAGGAAGGAAGAGAGGGAGAGGGGGGAAAAAAAACTCTGAAAAGTAACCTAACTTGCTGTAAAGCCTTCATTGCTCTTCTTCATTGGCACATCTATCAGAGCTGTTTCCTCTGTGGTTCTATGTGACTATTAAAAAGTGCCTGAATCAAACACTGTCCACCTACAGGAAGCCACAACTAAGAGGAAGAAAATAAACACCAGAAACTGCTGAGTCATTGTTTCCTTCACTTCCAGTGACAGTCTTATCTCCAAGATCAGTTATATCTGCTTGCTTCTTCCAATTTTATTTTCTAGAATTATTTCCTGCTTATAAACTATTCTATTCATTGATATCCTTCTATCCCCACCTAACTGTTAGCCTTGGAAATGGAGTTCTCCCACATTTCCGCAGCCTACCTCATTCTGTTCACAGCCTGTCCAATCTAAAACCTTCCTGTGGTCTAAGTCTGTGGTCCCCTACCCAGGGGCCATGGAGCTCTCCCAGTCTGTGGCCTGTCAAGAGCCAGGCAGCATAGCAGGAGGTGAGCAGCAGCAAGCTAGCAAAGCTTCACCTGTCACTGTTTCTTGTCACTCCTAGATGGGACCTAGCTATTTGTAGGAAAACAAGCTCAGGGCTCCCACTGATTCTGAACGATGGTGAGTTGTATAATTATTTCATTATATGTATAATACAAATTAATAATAAAGTGCACAATAAATGTAATGTGCTTGAATCATCCTGAAACAAACCCCTCCTCCCACCAGTCTATGGAAAAATTATTTCCCTGGTGCCAAAAAGGTCGGGGACCACTAGTCTAAACTAAGAAAATATCTTTCCTCTCTTCCTCTGGAGAAAATTCTGTGATCCTTCTGTCCTTTCACAAACAGAACTACGAATTCTTTTAAAAAAGTGAAAAACCTCTGAGGTTTCCTAAAGGCAATGGTGAAATGCTCTTACGGGCTTGTGGGAATGACTTTGTGCTATATGATGGTCAGTAGTGATCCCTTCAGCCTTAAGATTGTCCTCACAGTCAAAAACTGTTAGCCTTTGTCAGAATGAAGGTATGAACAACTCCAGAGAAGAAGTGGCTCAACTCAAAAGGATAAATACAAACTAAAGTATTCTTCCCCTACCCAACAGATTTGCAAAGATTTTAAAAAGGGGGAGGGGAGGAATCAGTTGCAACATAATAACCCTTGTTTTTTACGGTAGGACTGTATTTTGGGGAAATCCTTTATAGGAAAAAAATTGATTAAGACCAAACCAAATTTTAAATGCACCTTAATCCAATATTCTAGGAATATACTCTCTAGATATAGTTGGGCACACTCAAAATAACGTGCAATGGAGATTCACTGATGCGCCACTTATAAAGTAAAAGATTGGAAACGAACAAGTGTCTATCAATAGGAACCAGTTAAATATAATTCAGGTATAATCCCAAAAATAAAGTACTCAGCAGCCCTCAAAAACAATGAGATTGTTCCGTATATAGGTAAATGCTTCGAAATTTTTCAAGTGAAAAAAAGATGCAGAACAGTGTGTACAGTACATCATCGTTTGTGCACAAAAATGGACATATACATAACACAGTAATCTGCCCTTATCCACAGATTCACTTTCCATAGTTACAGTTACCTATAGCCAATGGTGGTCCAAAAATAGGTTGAGTATAGCACAATAGTCTTTGAGAGAGAAGGACCACATTCACATAACTTTTATTACAGTATATTGTTATCATTGTTCTATTATTGTTGTTACCCTCTAACTGTTCCTTATTTATACATTAAATTTCACCATAGATACGTACATATAGAAAAAAACAGTACATATAGGGTTTGGTACTACACATGGACTCAGACATCCATCGGAGGTCTCAGAACGTATCTCCAGCAGATTAAGGGGGGGACTACTACACACATAAACTTGTAAATGTATGGAACATCTCTGTAAGGATGAAGAAAAGGTGAAGAGTAAGTATATGGAGAGATGGGTGATTGAGAAGCAAGGGCAGGGAGATTTACTTTTCACTGCATTTTGATTTTGTTGTTCCTTTTGATTTCTTACTTTCTCCATATATTACCTATTGGGATAATTAATGCTGACTCAAAACGCAACTGAAAAATGAGTACCTATCTCATATGGTTAGCATGAAGACTGAATAAGGTTAGGCACATAAAATGCTTAGAACAATGCCAGGCACATAATAAGCACTATTACTACTTCATTCCCCCATGCCAATATTTAAATCATCAATATTCTCAGAAAAATCAAATGAGAAAATTTTTATTGTATAGATATCTCCATTGTTAGCACCAAGTGCACAGAGTGAGTCTTCCCCTTGTCCGAGAGGGACTGTCTTAACACTATAAATAATAGAAAACATTTATGGAAATAACTGAAATATGGGTATCTGATATGGTTCTCAGTTAGAAACTTATACCTTACAGAAAAAGCACAAAGTAACAAGGATCTTAAGAATTTGCTTTATTATATAAGGAAAAGTCTTGAGTACTATAAAAGTCGAGGAAACAAATACTATCATACATGTGACTGTAAATAATAAAAGTCTGATGAAAAAAACCTAAGAAATGCATGTATAAATGAGTATCACATTGACTAACAACCCAACTATTATTTCTTAATCACTATGAAACAACTGGGAAACACCTATTTTTATATTTAAGCTCCCTATTCTTCTTTTTTAAAATTTATTTTTTAATGAAGTTCAGAGGTACCCTTTACTCTTCTTTATAGAAGAATGGCTGTCAGATTTTGTTTTTAAGAGATATTAGAGGTATTTGGTTGACGTTAACTCACGGGTGTGTCATAATCTAAACTCTGTTTAAACAAACTCTACAAAGGAACACATCTTATACAGTGGCACAATTCCTTTTTTTTTTAAGAGACAGAGTCTTACTTTGTTGCCCTCAACAGAGTGCTGTGACTTCACAGTTCATAGCAACCTCTAACTCCTGAGCTTAGGCGATTCTCTTCCCTCAGCCTCCTGAGTAGCTGGGACTACAGGCACCCACCACAATGCCTGGCTATTTTTTTGTTGCACTTTGGCCAAGGCTGGGTTCAAACCCGCCACCCTCGGTATATGGCACTGGTGCCTACTCACTGAGCCACAGGCACTGCCTGTTAAGATCTATTTTTTTAAAGTAGCTCTATTTTGAGACAAAGAATCTCACTCTGTTACCCAGGCTAGTGTGCTATGGTGTCAGCTCAACCTCAAAACTTCTGGGTTCAAGGGATCCTTCAGCCTCAGCCTCCCAGTAGCTGGGACTACAGGTGCCCACCACAACATCTGGATAATTATTCTATTTTTAGTAGAGATGGGGTCTGCTCTTCATCAGGCTGGTCTGGAACTCCTGAGTTCAAGGAATTCTGCTACCTCGGCCTCCCAGAATGGTAGGATTACAGGCATTAGCCGTCGTGCCTAGCCAAGATCTATTTTTAAATATAGAGTACCTACTTCACATTTATAGTCTATACAGGAATTTTTTTTTGCAGTTTTTGGCCAGGGCTGAGTTTGAACCTACCACCTCCGGCATATGGGGCCAGTGCCCTACTCACTGAGCCACAGGCGCTGCCCTATACAGGAATTTTATAACTTATAAATTTATATAGGAATCTCTGTCTAATCATCTGGGCTGTTTTAGATCTATGTAAAATCTTTTAAAAGGTGAGAAATGGTCATAAACAGAAAATAAAGATACAAAGAATTCAATGGGTTAGTGGAAAAAAGTTTTTAAAAATGTGCATTTTTTAAAAAGTCAACTTTCCAACTTTTTTTTCCAGGTTCACACTAATCTCAGATCTTTCTAGTTTTAAAATGCCAGGATTCTGGTGGCGCCTGTGGCTCAGTGAGTAGGGTGCCAACCCCATATACCAAGGGTGGTGGGTTTGAACCTGTCCCTGACCAAATTACAACAAAAAAAAGCTGGGCATTGTGGTGGGCGCTTGTAGTCCCAGCTACTCAGGAGGCTGAGGCAAGAGAATCCCTAAGCCCAAGAGCTGGAGGTTGCTGTGAGCTGTGATGTCACAGCACCCTACCAAGGGCAACAGAGCGACTGTCTCTTAAATAAAAATAAAAAATAAATAAATAAAATGCCAGGATTCTAAGGCTAAAACTTTACAACTTCATTGCTTCTATCATCTAGTTTCTTGCCAAATACCTGGTAATGCTATGATTGAAAAAATTTTAGAACAGGGTCTAGCAAACTATGGTACACGTCAAATACAGTTTGCTGCCTCTTTTACAGATGGGCCAGAAACAGCTTTTACATTTTGTAAGGAACGTAAGATAAAACAAAGATGATTATGTGATAGAGACTTTACGTGGCTTGTAAAGCCTAAAATATTTTACTACTTTGCCCTCTATGAAAAAGCTTGCTGACCCTGATGTAAGATAATATTTATTATAGCTTACTCAGTCACTTCAGATAATTCCTATCAATGAATGAGAAGTTCATTGCGAATCACCAAAATCCACAATTAATAACAGAAAAGCCTTTATCAAAAGAGAGCTCTTCAGGCAGCATACCACCAAATAACCATATTTGGTTAGTTCTAATAACCAAATAAATCATTTCTTAGAATGCTGGCACAGAACACAGGACATTATGGAAGCTCAAGTATCAAACTAGCACCACCTGAACAATAGCGGTTCAGTTACAATAGGCTAGTCCACACAAAGTGGTGGTATAGCCTGGATACAGGAAACCCTTTTCCGTCTTGGGAATTCAAACCAACTGATCAGTGAAATAAGCGCTAACCATTTTCTCATATTGCACCTCCCTTACTTCACTTGGCTAAAAGAAATAATTCTTTGATTTCTCTGAAGTCTACCCCAAGAGAGATAAATACATTTAAAAATCTCTCATGTGTTTTCTTTTTTTTTTTTTTTTGTAGAGACAGAGTCTCACTTTATCGCCCTGGGTAGAGTGCCGTGGCGTCACACTGCTCACAGCAACCTCCAGCTCTGAGGCTTAAGCGATTCTCTTGCCTCAGCCTCCCGAGTAGCTGGGACTACAGGCGCCCGCCACAGCGCCCGGCTATTTTTTTGTTTTGCAGTTCGGCCGAGGCCGGGCTTGAACCCGCCACCTTCGGTATATGGGGCCGGCGCCGTACTCGCTGAGCCACAGGAGCCGCCCTGTGCTTACCATTTTTAAGCTTAACCTCAGTGACATCCTCCTGGCGCCACTGGTGGTGCGGCCCTGGGTTACCATCTTTTCAGTTAACCTCAGGGACGTCCTCCTGACCTCAATGTAGGTGCTTCCTTAAGTTACCATCTTACAGCTTAAACTCAGTGGTATCCCTCTGATGTCACAGTCAGTACTATCCTGGGTTACTGTCTTTAAGATTAACCTCAGTGACGTCCTCCTGACATTATAGAGGGTGTTGCCCTGTGTTACCATCTTCCTCCTGACATCACAATGTGTGTTGCCCTGGGTTGAAATCTTTAAGGTTAACCTTAGTGACTTCCTCCTCACATCACAATGGGTGTTGCCCTGGGTTACCATCTTTAAACTTATATCTTTGTGACTTCCTCCTGACACAACAATGGGTGTTTCTTTAGGTTGCATTCTTCCTCCTGACATCAGAATGGGTGTGGCGCTGGGTTACAATCTTTAAGCTTAACCTTAGTGAAGTCTTCCTGACGTCACCGTGGGTGTTGTTCTGGGTTATCATCCTTAAGCATAACCTCAGTGACGTCCTTCTGATGCCACCATGGGTCTGGCCTTGGGTTACCATCCTTAGGCTTAACCTCAGTGACATCATTCTTATCTACAGTGGGTGCTGCCCTGGGTTGCTGTTCTTAAGCTTAACCTCAGTGATGTCATCCTGACACCATAGTGGATGCTTCCTTGTGTTACTGGCGTTAAGTTTAACCTCAGTGGTGTCATCCTGTTGCTAGTGTTGGTGCTGCCCAGGTTTACCTTCTTTTAGCTTAACCTCAGTGATGAAATCCTGATGTGACAGTGGATGATTCCCTGGGTTACCATGTTTAAGCTAAACCTCAGTGACTTCATCCTAACAGCACAATGGGTGTTGTCCTGGGTTAACATCTTCCTCCTGACATCATAATTGGTGTTGACTTGGGTTACCATCTTTATGCTTAACCTTATTGACGTCCTCCTGATGCCATAGTGGGTGCTGCTCTCTGTTACTGTCTTTAAGATTAACCTCAGTGATGTCATTGTGACTCCAAAGTGGATATTGCCCTGTGTTACCATCGTTAAGCTAAACCTAAGTGACATCAAGCTTAACCTCAGTGATGTCCTCGTGACTCCACAGTGGGTGCGGCCCTGGGTTATTGTCCTGTAGCTTAATCTCTTTTTTTTTTTTTTTTTTGTAAGACAGAATTTATTCACAGAAAAGAAAGAAAAGAATACAGAAAACATTAAGGCATCTGTTAGAGGGAGAAAATTCTAGTGGGGAGAGAGAAGCTCTCTCCGTTTCCCTCCCAGTCTTTCCCCATCT
>CAUYON010005563.1:0-24777 GCA_963573935.1 Arctocebus calabarensis | reverse complement strand
CCTCTCCTGGGTAGAGACCTCCTAGGAAAACTAAGAGCCACAATCTCCTTTTCTGACCAAGGAACTATGCAGCTACAACTGCCCAAACCAGATCTGGTGCTAGCCCTAACAATGGCTTGGGAAGAGGAGCGGAGGCTGTTTGTGACTGAGCTGGGGGAGAGACTAAGGCCTGAACTGGCCCAGCGATGGCCAGGGTTCTGGGCGGAAGACAACCCCCCAGGGCTTGCAATGAACCAGCCACTGGTAATAGTAGAGGTAAAGCCAGGGGCAAGGCCAGTGAGGCAAAGGCAGTACCAAGTGCCCAGGGAGGCTCTGGAAGAGATCCAGGTGCACCTTCAGAGACTTGAGCAGTTTGGCATAATCATACGTTGCCAGTCTCCCTGGAACACTCCCTTGCTCCCTGTGCAGAAGTTTGGCACAAAGGATTATAGACCGGTGCAGGATTTGAGGCTTGTTAATCAGGCAACTGTAACGTTGCATCCCACAGTGCCTAATCCGTATACTCTGATGAGTCTGCTGCCAGCAGAAGTTAAGTGGTTCACTTGCCTTGACTTAAAAGATGTCTTTTCAGTATAAGGCTGGCCCCGGAGAGCCAGAGACTGTTTGCCTTCCAGTGGGAGAGACCAGACACAGGAGCTGCGATCCAGTACACATGGACCAAGCTGCCACAGGGGCTCAAAAACTCCCCCACGATTTTTGGAGAAGCACTGGCTCATCATCTCCAGAAGTTCCTGGCTGAGGAATTAGGGTGCGTGCTGCTCCAATACATGCGTGCTGCTCCAATACATAGTGGATGACCTCCTTTTGGGACACCCTACCCTGGAGGGCTGTGCTCGAGGCACGGACTCTCTTTTACGGCATCTAGAGGTATGTGGCTATAAAGTGTCTAAGCGGAAGGTATGTGGCTATAAGTGTCTAAGTGTCTGCCAACGGCAAGTACATTATCTAGGATTTACTATCCGGCAGGGGGCTAGGCATGGAAAGGAGGCAGGTCATTAATCACCTCCCCACCCCCAAGAGCCGAAAGCAGGTTCTGGAATTCCTAGGTACAGTTGGCTTTTGTTGCCTTTGGATCATCAACTTTGCTATCTTGGCTAAGCCCTTGTATGAGGCAACTAAAGGAGAGGAGAGAGAGCCCTTTGAGTGGGGAAGAGAACAAAAGTGTGCCTTTTCCCAGCCGAAGATGAGGTTGATGACTGCACCTGCATTAGGACTGCCAGACTTAGCCAAGCCTTTTACTCTGTATGTCTCAGAAGGAGATAAAATGGCTGTGGGTGTGTTAACCCAGTTGGTTGGGTCCTGGTCAAGGCCTGTAGCCTACCTCTCTAAGCAGTTGGATGGAGTAGCGAAAGGATGGCCACCCTGCTTACGGGCTCTAGCAGCTACGGCTTTCCTTGTGCAAGAAGCTGAAAAGCTGACTCTAGGGCAGGATCTCAGAGTGAAAGTACCTCACTCTGTGGTCACTTTGATGAACACAAAGGGACATTTCTGGCTCTCTATTACAAGATTGACTAAGTATCAAAGCTTAATGTGTGGTAACTCACGCATAACAGTGGAAGTATGTAATCCCCTGAACCCAGCCATGCTCCTTCCAGTCAGTGGAAGAGAGACTGAGCACGACAGTACGGAAGTTATAAATAATGTGTATTCTAGCAGACCTGACTTACATGACCAGCCTTGGACAGTTGTAAGGTAGGACTTGTATGTAGATGGAAAAATGTAGATGGAAGTTACATGATGGCGCAAGGTGAGCAGCGGGGGCAGTAGTCACCTTAACAAAGACTGTAGAGGCTAAGCCCCTACCCCAAGGAACATTGGCTCAGAAGGCTGAGTTAATTGCCTTGACTCGAGCCTTAGAATTAAGCCAAGGAAAAAGTATAAATATTTACCCTGACTCTAAATATGCCTTCCTGACTCTCCAAGTGCATGGGGCATTATACAAGGAAAAGGGACTTTTAAACTCTGGGGCAAAGGACATTAAGTGTCAGCAAGAGATACTCCAATTGCTAGAGGCAGTATGGAAACCCCGGAAAGTGGCAGTCATGCACTGCTATGGACATCAGAGAGATGCTTCCACAATCACTAAGGGGAACACCAGAGCTGATACTGAGGCCAAGAGGGCTGCCTCCCAGCCATACCAGGTATGGCGAGTGGCTCCCCTCATCCCATGGGTTCCGGAGCTTACCCCTATCTACTCCCGGGAGGGGAAGGAATGGTTGGCAGCGGAGGGGAGCCAGAAAGCAGAGGGAGGATGGATAAAGATGCCAGATGGACAAGTAGCAGTCCCCAGCTTCTAGGAGCTACTGTAGTGATGGCAATGCATGAGAGCACCCATCTGGGACAGGAGTCTTTGGTGAAGTTGCTGGGCTGCTATTTCTACATCTCTCACCTGGCAGCCCTGGCCAAAGCCATCAGTCAATGATGCGTCACCTGCAGCCGGTTCAACACTCGCCAAGGACGAACAGTACCCCCAGGAATCCAGTCATATTGAGCAACACCCTTCGAGGACTTCCAGGTAGATTTTACTGAAATGCCCAGGTGCAAAGGGAACAAGTACTTGCTGGTGATGGTTTGCACCTATTCCAGATGGGTAGAAGCATATCCTACCCGCACCAAGAAGGCGCAAGAAGTCACTCGGGTACTCTTGAGAGACATTATACCATGTTTTGGGCTCCCGCTCCGAACTGGTCCAGAAGATAGCTAAAATCCTTGGCATCACTTGGAAACTCAACACAGCCTACCGCCCACAGAGCTCGGGAAAGGTGGAACTATGAATAGAACTATCAAAACAAGCTCAGGGAAAGTGTGTCAGGAGACAAACTTGCAGTGGGTAAGTGCCCTGCCCTTAGTGTTATTTAAGATTAGATGTACTCCCACTAAGAGGACAGGATTCTCGCCGTATGAGATCTTATATCATAGGCCACCCCCCTTACTGGGGAGTTTGCCAGGGTCCCCCCGGGAATTGAGAGAGATAGAATTAAGAAAGCAATTGCAAGCCTTAGGAAAGGTGGCAGAAGCAGTGCCGGGATGGGTGAATGAGAGATGTCCTGTTAGTTTGTTCCCCCCCCTTCACCCTTTCTCCCCAGGAGCTACGGTGTGGGTCAAAGATTGGAATGTGTCTCCCCTGAGGGCAAGGTGGAAAGGCCCTTACAACTTTGTGCTGACCACACCTACTGCCATGAGAGTAGCAGAAGTTCCTGCCTGGATCCATTACAACAGAGTGAAGCCTGCAATGAACCAGAGGAAGGTCCACCCCCACCTAAGAGGAGCCATACCCAGCAGGACATGACAGCAGTGGCCCCTGAGGATCCTGAGTTCCCACGGCGTGGGCTCCACACCTCAACAACTCCTGGCCTTTGGAAGGCCACCTCGGACCCTTACAACTCCCTCAAGCTGGTGTTGCAGAGAACGACAAGCCCTGCTACAGTCACACCCGGGAGCTGACTGGTCCATGCACGGCCGAAGCATAAGGATCTACGTCATCGTGGGACTGTTCCTTATTGGACTCATGAAAGCTAAGTGGACTTTAGTTTGTGCAAATATTCAGGATACTAATGTAGAAAATTGTAATCAATGTATTCATCACGTAACCAAAGTAGGCCAGAGAGTGACAACTGTTCTATTGTTCTATATTTACTATGAATGTACAGGGACTCAGCGAAGGACTTGCTTATATAAAGCCACTCAATACAAAGTGTGTGACCCTGGAGATGAGCAACCCCATGTTTTCTATAATCCCTCAGAACCACCCAATTACTATGAATTTACTATCAGAACAGAATCAATAAGTTAGAGAACTGAGAGGGAACTTCTAAACTATAAGAAATCCCTCCAACCCTAAGTAAGTAAAAGGACAAGCCATGTCTTTAGGAATAGATGGCACTGGCCTGGACCCAATATGTCAGTTAAGGGTCAGCGGGAAGGTTGCCTCCCATCAGGCCAGCCAGGTGGCCATTTACCATACATTCTATGATGAATTAGAACAGCCTGTGCCACCACTCCCAAAGAGCACAAAGAATTTATTCTTCCAGTTGGCTGAAAATGTGGCACAATCCTTGAATGTAACTTCTTGCTTTATATGTGGAGGATCGGGCAATATTGCCTAGCAAGAAGTGAAGGTAAAAATCTTACTGTGCCAGCAGGACAGCTACATTGCCTAAGTCAGAGACTGTACAATGCTACTACTGGAATAACTGTCTGGTGGGGATTGAATCGGACAGAGCTAAATCCCCTAGACCGGTTCCCTGAACTCAGAGATGCCTGGTGGCATCCAGGATTCTCACAAAACTGGAGTGCCCTTCAGGGAATGTATTGGATTTGTGGAGATAAAGCGTATGCTAGGCTACCTGATCAATGGACTGGCAGTTGTATCATAGGCTTTATAAAGTTAAAGCCCTCTTTCTTTCTACTGCCCATTAAGGCAGGAGAACTATTCCGATTCCCAGTAGCCACTCCTGAGAAAAAAGTCCGACGGTGTCTTCAAGACTTACAAATAGGAAAGTGGAAAGAGGATGAGTGGCCCCCAGAAAGGATAATACAGTATTATGGGCCAGCCACATGGACAGAGGATGGGTCATGGGGTTACTGGACCACTGTCTATATGCTAAATCATATCATACGATTACAAGGGGTCTTAGAAATAATCACCAATGAGACTAGCAAAGCTTTGACCCTTCCTGCCCATCAGCAAACCCAAATAAGAAATACTGTGTACCAAAACAGGTTGGCTTTAGATTACTTACTTGCTGCAGGAGGAGGAGTATGTGGAAAGTTCAATCTGATTAACTGTTGTCTGCAAATAGATAATCAAGGTTGAGTAGTGGAAAATATAGCTAATGACATCTCCAAATTGGCTCATGTGCCAGTACAGGTGTGGCATGGATTTGATCCGAAATCCATCTTTGGAAGATGGTTCTCTGCTAAGACCCTTATAATATGAGTCTTACTGTTACTGGGTATCTGCCTTCTCCTCCCATGCTTATTGCCAGTGTTACTTCAGATGGTGAGGAACCTAGTGAATTCAGCTGTGTCTCAAAGAGCCCCAGGTGAAGCGTATTACATGCGTCACCAACGAATTGTGACACAAGTTGATGAAGATGGTGATGAGACTTCATAACAAGCTTTTCTGAGTCTCAAAGGGGGGGATGAGGCAGGAAAGTAAAGGCAGAGCTAAAGATCTGTCCTGGCCACTCTGTACAGGCATTAGCCAGTCTGTAACACTCCACTGTAGCAAGTGTCTTCATTATCTGTATATCTTTCTCTTGGAAGGCGCTAGGCCTAGATAGTAACTTTGCAACTTCCTTAGCCTTCCCTTGCCCTTGAAGACAGGTAGCCCTCCCGGAGTCAAAGGCGCGGGCAGATCTGTCCTTCCCTCGAGTCCCACGACTTTCACATTTGTCACGTACCTTACATCCTTTATGACTCTCACGTGCACCCTAGCCCTAAAAAATGTATAAGAGAAAGGCAAGAGAATGGGTCGGTGGGCTCGGTTTTTAGGACACTAGTCCGCCGAGTCTCTCGGCCGGAATAAACTCGCTGCTTCCTCTACCGAATGGTGCCTGGAGTCTTCTGTCTGCGTCGGTTTTCCTGCTACAAGGGGAAATGGGTGGACTGGGAGTTTGGACTTGAGGGGAAAAATATCTGTTCAATTTTATGCCCGGCAAGATAGTGTCTAGATTCAGAAGTGGGACCTCCCTGGAGAAAGAGACCTGGAGTTTAGCAGCTCTTTCCAATGAGGTAAAATGAGAGGTCTTTTGTTCCCTGCTCATTTGCAGATAGCCTGCAGCAGGCCCCTTTCTTGGGGGAGGGGTCCCCAATCCTCTAGTCAATAGGCTTTGTACCTGTAATTTGTTTTCTTGAATGTTCTTCCTAGGAGGTACAGCTTGCCAAACTTCTTTCTTGCCTCAGCTCCCTATCTTTGGCTTCATAGAATCTGATTCCATCCAGTTTTTCTTCCTCTGCTCAGGAGCATCTGATAAGGGTTGCTCTCAGTTAGCCATCTTCCCAGAATTCTCTGAACACAATTTTATAAGACTGTGTGATATTGTGCAAAATACTTGACTTCTGTAGGTTTCAGTTTTCCTCCTCATCAAATGAATATTAGTACTACATCAAAGTGTTATTATAATGGTAATTGGCAATCATTTGTTTAAAATATTTAACATAGGATCTACCACATACCTTTCTATTTCTTTCATTTACTATTTCATGTAATGTTTGCATAGATCAAGCTATGGCAAGTGAAATTTAGAGATTATAACATAAGTATTCAAAATGAACATGAGAAGCTGACAGATACATCTCTCTCTCTTTCCTTTCTTTTTCTCTCTCAGAAAGAAAAATGAATGCACACACACACATACACACATAACTGAAGGGAAAATAAAGAATAGCCCTTTAAGTTTCATGAAAAAAGGTAGTGCACGTTGTTAATATGGTGTGGGTAAAATAAAGAGATGTAAATTAGAAAGAAATATGTTAAAGATCTGTTAAGTATGTTGATGCCCATGATTGTGTAAAAGACATTGCTAAGTTTGAAATCTGGAAGCAAAGGAGACAATGTTAAAATAACATTTTATTAGCACTCTCAGCCTTTCTTTGTATAATTATTTTATTTTCATCTCCTTTGGGATGAGAATAGAGTTCTGATCTTTGACTTGTCACTTAGTAGAAACCATGACATCATTAAGAAGGATAAGTGAGACTTGTTCATCCTTTCTCTCATAAACAGTTGTTCCAGGTAAAGTGACTCCAGTTTTTAACCCTGCTATCTTATCAACATCTCACTTCCAATAAGCATTGGGCTGGGTATAGGAATTATTGGATATAATCCTATTATTTATTTATCTCGTAAGTGGGTCTGTGTGTTTATATATAAGATAAAAGATTTTAACTAATTTATCTGAATTGTCACTTCTGATACCTCTGTAACACACAGAGGTACACACATTCTGCTTTTCTTAATTTTAATCTCTTTTCTCTAATATAATTTAATCTTGAGTATTGCCAATTTGATTTAACCCTTCAACCAAATCTCTGCTGAAGATTACTCTTTTTCCCTTCCCATTCTCTTACAATTATTACAGATCAATTAGAAGACTGGAAAAACTGGTTTCCTTGGTAGTTTTACCAAAATTTTAAAAGTCAGTTGTTGTTTTTTGTTGTTGTTATTGTTTATTTGTTTTCTAAGGTTAAGGTGTAAGCTACATTTGTTGCTATGATTTGAATGGGTTTCTCAAATTTCATGTGTTGGAAATTTAATCCAAATATTCATATGCTGATTGGAAGAGGAGCTGTCAAGAGGTAATTAGGATTGTATATGATCATCCTTATAGGAATGGTAGCCTTAAAGAAGAGGAAGAAAGACCTGAGCAGACATGTGTATTCTTGCCATCTTGCCACTTGATGCCCTCCACTATGTTGTGATATAGCAAAACTCCTAAACTTTTCATCTCCAGAGCTTTAAGTAACACATTTTAAATAAATTATCTGGCATATACTATTCTGTTTTAACAATCGAAACAGACTAAGGCAGGATTTTGATACTGAAAAGTGGGGCTGTTGCTACAAGGAATATTTGAAAATGTAGAAGCAGCTTTGGAAGTGAGTAATAATTAGAGGCTGAAAGAATTTGGAAGCGCAGGCTATAAATAGCCTGTATTGCTATAAACAAGGAATAAAGGGAAATTCTGGTAAAAGAGGAGAGATCCAGAGAAAGTCCGAATTTTCTTAGAGATTAACTGATCCTCAAACAACACAGGTTTTACTGCATGAGCTCATTTATCCATAGATCTTGTTCAATGAAAGTTACAGTGTCCCTGTTTCTCCTGTCTCTCCTTCCACCTCCTCCGTCTTCTCCATGTCTTCTGTCTCTGCCAACCCTGAGATAGAAAAACCAACCTTCCCGCCACCTCCTCTTTAGCCTAGTGAAGACAATGTGAAGACAATGAATATGAAGACCTGTATGAAGTCCACTTTCACTTAATGAATGTTAAATTATGATTTTCTTAATACATTTCCCCCCTGCTTGCTTTATGGTAAAAATGCAATATCTAATACACATGGCATATAAAATATGTGTTAATTGAAGGTTAATGTTACTGATAAGGCTTCTGCTCAACAGTTGACTGTTTTTAGTTAAATTTGGGGGAAGTAAAAAGTTATATGAGAAATTTATACTACATGGGGGTGGGAGTTAGTGTTCCTAACTCTGGAATTGTGTAAGGATCAACTATACTTGAGTGGTCATAACCAGAATACTAGTCTATAGTATTGTGTTATAGCAACAAAAATGGACTAAGATAGTTGTATTGGCAAGTATTATCTTCTGAGTGTGGGTATATATATATATATATATATACTCATTTTTAGAACTGTTAAGAATATTGCTAATTCCTTTTGTAGATGATAGCTATGTAGCAAGAACTCCTTTAAAAAGTATACGTGGGTTGAGCACAGTGGCTCATGATTGTAATCCCAGCACTCAGGGAAGCTAAGGTGGGCAGATGGCTTGAGCTCAGGGGTTTAAGACCAGCCTGAGAAAGAGCAAGACCTCATCTATACTAAAAATAGAAAAACTATATCGGGGTGTATTAGGTAGTCTATTGCCTTCATATTAGTATTGAGTTCATTAGATTCTTGCTTTTCCATTCTTGTGATACTTTACCAAGAAGAATGTGTTTCGACTCCGTCCTGATTAACACATAAGATGTAAAGTCTCCATCTTTTCATGGCTGAATAGTATTCCACACATATTCTGCTGAATTGTATTCTATACATGTATATTCATATACCACAGTTTGATAATTCAATTCAAGCTGGGGGAGGGAGAAAAAGGGAGGAGAGAGAAGGAAAAAAGGGGGAGGAGATTGGTATGTTCTCACTTTGTGGCCACAATGTAAAGGTATATGGCACACCTCGTGGGTGCAGGACACAACTACAGGAGTGACTCTACCTAACAAATGCAAATATTGTAACCTAGTTGTTTGTACCCTCACATTAATCTGAATTAAAAAATAAAATGAAAACTAGGTGGTGTGGCAGGTGTCTGTAGTCCCAGCTACTTGGGTTACGAAGAAAGAGGATCACTTGAGCCCAAGAGTTTGAGGTTGCTGTGGGCTAGGAAGCCACCACACTCTACACAGGACAACAGAGTGATACTCTATTTCAAAAATAAAAATAAAAAATTTAAATAAATAAAAAATGGTATATATGCACACACATGTGACCTCACTCATGCACACAAACGCTAGAGTTTAAGTGCCAAAATAGATTAGAATATAAGAATCTTATACTATTCAAACATCAGATACATATCTTGATTGATTCTTTTTGATTAACAAGAAAGGAGCTCTTCCATTTTCCAAGAGTATGGATATTTGACAGATCCCTCACTGGAATACCATTTTTTCCCTGTTGATCCAGTCAGTCTTTGAATATAATTGTTACACATTAAAGAGCTCTGCCACATGCACGCTGCCTAGAAAGTTTTAGTATTTTGAAAAAGAAGAGACACTTGAAGAAAAATAAAATGTATCAAAAATAAAGAAAGGTTTTTGTGGGGGTGGTGCAAAATAAAATGAAAGCAATTACAGAATCAGCAAAATATAGTTTGTTCTGTTTTGCTTCTTTTAAAATAGCTAGTTTAAAGTTGACTAAGCGAATATAAGCCAAAACACAGAAGCCAAAACATACTCTTTTCCTCCCCTCTTTTACTCTTTTCTGGATTCCAAATACTACTGGGATGAGTAAACATCATAACTCAATTAATTGGCAGCTTAAACTTCCATAGGTGCACTTCAAGGACAATTCCCTCTTAGTAAGAACATTTTGTGGTCACTTTAAGTAATTGATTATGTTAGAAGATTATAAGAAAATAACTGCGAGAAATGAACTCTTGGTGACAATATTTGAGAAATTTCTTCCATGAATTCCTTCTACTTTTACATCTCTCCATCGCTAGACAGGCTCTGTGTCCTCTTTATTCTCCAGATTTCTGACGGTTTTCCTCCGAATATATGTTCTCTTTTTTTTTAATTTTTTTTAATTTTTACATATACATGTGTTTATTAGGTTTCCACTTTTTGCCTTCACTGAATTAAAAAGGCTTAAAATTTAATAATAATAACAATGTTTAAGATAAGGACTAGAAACAAAAACCTCATAAAGAATGAATGAAGATAAATACATTCAGAAAAGAAAACAGATGATTACTGCATCGAAATATTAAGCAATATTAATAATAATAATGCAAAAAAGCAATGTTCACATTGTCAAATAAGAGTATATCTATTATAGAATGCTTTGACTCTGAGGCTCAGTATGAAGTCATTAATTACCTTCTCATTTTTTTCCAAAGTCTCCAAAAATAGACAACTAATATTATATAAATAAAAGCAAAAGACAGTTTCAAAAAACAGAACATATGGGCGGCCGAAAGGAGTAGGGTGCCGGCCCCAAATGCCAGAGGTGGTAGGTTCACATCCAGCCCTGGCCAAAACCTGCAAAAAAAAAAAAAAAAAAAAAAGAAGACAGATCATGCCAAATCTTTTTTTTTTTTCTGAGACAGAATCTCAAGCTGTCGCCTTGGGTAGAATGCTGTAACATCACAGCTCACAGCAATCTCCAACTCCTGGGCTCAAGCAAGTCTCCTGCTTCCACCTCCCAAATAGCCGGGACCACAGGCACCTGCCACAACTCCTGGCTTTTTTTTTTTTTTTTTTTTGGCTGCTGGTGTCATGTTTGTTTGGGGGGCCCTGGCTGGGTTGTAACCCGCCAGCTCAGGTGTATGTGGCTGGAGCCTTAGCTGCTTGACCCATAGGCACTGAGCAAATCTTATAGACAATAGAAAAAGAGAAATATTTCAAAATCATTCTACTTGATCTGGATACACCTGATATTGAAATTGGAGAAAATGTATTGTTATAAAGGGAAATTATAAACATATTTCACTCATAAATGAGGATACAATATCCTAAACAACATATTGACAAGTTGAATTAAAAATTAATGTTTAAGTAGTATACTTTGGTCAAAATTGAATCCAATTTATGTGAGAATTAGTCGCTATTTTCTTTCCTTTGTTTGTTTCTTTCTCTCACCCCCTCCCTCCTTCTCTGTCTGTCTGCTCTCTCCTTCCCCCATGCCCCACTGTGTCATTAATTTTCAATGGTATTTGCTTCATAGAACGTATTGGGGAAGATTCCTTCCTCCTTAATTTTTTGGAAGAATTTCTGTAGTATAGGAATAAGCTCTTCTTTGAAAGTTTGATAAAATTCAGGTGTGAAGCCATCCGGACCAGGGCATTTTTTTTAATGGGAGATTTTTAATTGTTTCTTTGATCTCAGTGCTTGAAACTGGTCAGTTCAGGAGATCTTTTTCATTTGGGCTAAGTCTAGGGAGAGGGTGTAATTCCAACTATTGACCCATTTCCTTCACATTGTCAAATTTCTGGGCATAAAGTTTCTGGTAGTATTCAGAGATAATCTCTTGTATTTCTGTGGCATCAGTTGTTATTTCTCCTTTATCATTGCTTAGGTTATATCCCTATGCTGAAAGACACTTGGGTGCAGGAAGAAATAAAAAAGGAAATCATTAACTTCCTTGAGTATAACTACCATGAGTCCCAACTACCTATGGGATACAGCAAAAGCAGTCCCGAGAGGAAAATTTATTGCTTTAGAAGCCTACATTCGAAAATCAGAAAGAGAGCATATCAACAAACTCACAAGATATCTGATGGAATTGAAAAAAGAACAATCTAAGCCTAAACCCAGCAGAAAAAAAGAAATATCCAAAATTAAATCAGAGATCAATGAAATTGAAAACAAAAGAATCATTCAGAAAATTAATGAAACAAGGAGTTGGTTTTTTGAAAAAATAAGTAAAATAGATTAACTAGAAATAAAAAGGTAAAATTTCAAATATATGTTTTCTTTCCTCTTCATGCTTTTCCCCCTTCCTAAGTCTTTGTATACTAGCTTTGAATTAATTCTACTTTTAACTTTCTGTTAGGACACGTAGTTCATTAGATTTTTAATTGAAATTTTACTTGCTGTTTTGGGAATTGGCATTAGGACAAAAAAACTGCTTTTCTTAACATGTTTATGTTTTTATCTCCATGTTCATTGAAAAAAAGTTGCTGGACATTGGTGATTATCATTTCTGTATTCTATATTATGGTTGAAAATCACACTTTCAGTACTTTTCAGCACACTGGGTTTTAAAGATCTTTCAGAGGTTACCTGTTATAATTCTGTCTTCAGATAAGACTTTTCCTGCAGCTTTTGTCCTTTGAATATAAGGTATTATATATCAATCTGTCTAGTAAGATAAATTCTCTCTTACTCACAAATGCAACAACACAACTTTGTAGTCATCACTCTTCACATCTTTGAAAATTGATCACATTTTATTTAAGATGTACAATTTGAAAATATTTCTGGGGCCTCTAGTGGATAGTTAAAAGAAAATTAAGAGTCTTTTTTTTTTTTTCTCCTTGTAAAGCAACTTGGTTTAATAAGGCTTTAAAAAGTGATGTACATAAAATCTTCAGGGAATTTTGGCCTTTCCCCCAGGACTCTAGGACTTAAAAATTATATATTTTAGAAAAATTAGAAAGGGTAAAATGTTAGTCATCTCCTTATGATATCTAACCAAACATGCACAGCCTGCTGTGGCTCTCTCACAGAGTTTTGGACTTGGATCAAAAACCATAAATTGAGTGTTAACTGTGACATTTATTTTATCAAGGTTATTTTTGGACTTTGAATTACACAACTGAGAAAAATGAACACAACAACATCTACTACTTGGGACTGTTCTAAGAGTTAAAAAACTTTCGTTACTTGATTTACGTACTATTTTTATTATTATGTATAAATAGCTTTAAGTACAGTTGTTAGAAACATCTTTTATAATTCTTTTATGGAAAAGGAAATAACATAATGAACTGACAGAAGATTCTATGATTTTAATGATCATTTCCATTTGGTCAGAGACTAAGATTATTGGCCTGATACCTATCTTGAAGATCACCTTTTGAAATTTTTTGTTTTGCCTCAAGGATTATCAGGTATTGCAACACTCAGACTATTCCTCTGTAAACTGCAGAAAATTCTCTATTTTCAGTCTCCTTTTTACTTTTACATCTCTATATTAGTATCCATAGGCTCTTAGTCTTTGTATTTTTTCTATTCATGACCAAGATCTCATATCTAAGATGATTTTTACCATAAGGCTTAATGTAACAAAACCTAAGCTTCCTTGTATCACTACTTCTTCTCAGGGACTTCGGACAAGAGATCAAATTCATGATGGAAGAGTCACCTCTCAGTGATCTAACAAAGGCTTTATTCCATATGAACATAATAGAAAGCTAACAGTTTTGATAAGAATCATCTTCTGTCTTGGATAGCCTTATAAAATTCTTTTCTTTTTAAAGTCAAGTACTTTTCATTACAGATGTCATGCCTCCCACAGCACTAGTTATAAGTTTGTCTTTTTGAATTATAAATGAAGTTTGAGGGCTCGATTGCCTTGTCATTTAACAGTATTACTATAATGAAAAAAAATTTCTCCCACTACATACAATTTTATGTCAGGCTGAAACAAGAAAGCAATAAACTTTTCAGCTCACAGTTCTCAATACTCTTTTGATTTCCATTGTATCATTTTAAAAGGGATCAGCACCTTTGAAAAAATATATTATAAATAAAAACATTTAAAAATGTAACATCTAGAAAATGGAACAAAAATAAAGAGCCAAAAGCAAAAAGGAGAGAGAGTAACTACTTCTTATAGGCAACTGAAGGCAAAATGGGGACCAAAGACCCCATTGCTTGCAGGGGAGGGCAGCCCCAGAGAAAGGGAAAATTAAAAAGTCAGTTGAAGGAGTTAGAACAAAGAAAAGCCAGTTAGTTTACCTTAAAGCTAGCCATTGCTAAATTTCTTACCTGAACATGTTTCTGGCCTTTCCTGAAACTCTGGCCTATTGGGGATTCAGCTTACACCAATATCCTGCTAAGTTTGTGAACACTCTGAGAAAGGTAATGGTCATGAAAGAGATTATGACAAGACCTAGAATAGATTCACCTTCTAGATTGTTTCCTGCCCATTAAACAGACAAAGCAGATTCCCAATGTGAAGATTGCATTTGGCCTGGGCAGAGACCAAAGGACCAAAGCTCTGAGTCCTGACATAGGGCAGGAAAACTTAACATCCCCTATTGCAGAGGAAAATCCTCTGTGGTAGTGATGAGAAGAAAATGCCTCTCTCCCACCAATTCCTCAGAGGAGATACCACCAGTGGTGTTTTACTCCACAGTGAACTTGCAGAGTTTAACACCTCCCTAGGAATCTGTGTGTGTTTGAATCTAGACAGGAGGCTTCCCCTGCACAAGGCTTCCCCCATACAAGGCTCAAGTTTCAGATGCTCCAAAACTGCTCAAATCCTTAAAGTTAATAATAATAACAATAGGAGCTAATGGCTCACTCACAGAAACCACTGGCATCTTTGTTCCCTCTCAGTTTACCACCTGGGCAAAGAGGTTTCAATAAAAGCTGTGTAGACAAAGACTCAGGGCCACTCGCCAGAGACCACAAATTGGCCGTGGTCCCTTGAGCTCCCACCTTTGAAAATTCTATTCTGTACCTTGTGTCCCTTTCTTTATTGTCATTCCTAAAATTATATTTCTTCAGTCAGCTGCTCCAGTTCCTCAGGTCTTAGCAAACCGTGCCCCCAGGTCAGGACCCAGACAGGCAAACAAAATCAGTTGTTCTTATCTTGTCAATCTCTAAGATTAGGAAAAATATGCTATGCAAATTTCAAAAGATGTTCTGGGGCTAAGTGAAATGGCTTACACCTATAATCCCAGCACTTTGGAAGGCCAAAGTAGTAGGATTGCTTGAGGTCATGAATTTCAGACCAGCCTACACAACATAGTCAGACACTGTCTCTATAAAAATTTTAAAAATTCATGAGGATTGATGGTGCATGCCTGTAGTCACAGCTACTTTGAAAGCTGAGGCTTGAGATGACTTGACCCCTAGGAGTTCAAGTTTACATTGAGCTATGCTTGTACCACTGTACTCCACTCTGTATAACAAATACTCTGTTTCTTTAAACAAAAAGAAAATGTCAAATTAGGCATCTTTTAGTATACTTTTTTTCTCTCTTCTTTGGAGAGGGTATGGAAAAGTACAGGCCATACTATCATCGCTTTAAAACACACTATTAATTTGCAATTCATCACATTCCTAGGAAAACAGAGCTCACAGGAAATACTGAGCAGTTTGGTCTTAGGAAATGGCAGTGTTTTTATTTGGCAAAGTACAATAACATCAAGTTTTATTAGACTGTAATGTAGAAAGGTGACTCCAAAAGGAATTGTGAAGATAATGAAGAGATGCCCAGTCTGGAGCCTCAGAAGCTTTGCCTCCCGCGTTGGTCAGTGACTCGGAAGGATGTGCTAAGTATTACATAAATACCTCTTGATTTGATATGATTGAATGAGGTTACTACACAAATTATGTCTCTAAATCATTTCCTAGCCTCTAGACCTAATAATCTTCCCTGCATTGCACAGACTTTTATTTTTAATAGTGTTCCTGTATAGTTGACTTAGACTGACATAACAATTTCCACAACCTTAACAATGACAATTTATTCTTCACAGTTCTTGGGATTGGAAGTTCAAGATCAAAATGTCAAAAACATGTCAGCTAGGTATCTTTACTAAGATCTTGATCTCCTTGGCTTTTCAAAACTATCTTCTTGATGTGTCCTCTTTTTTAAATTAATGTGTATATTAAGTTGTATTGAATTAGGGCCTTACCCTTATAATCTTGTTTTACCTCAATTGCCATTTTAAAGGCCCTATCTCCAAATAAAATCACATTGAGAATTAGAGCTTCAACATATTTATTAGCTTGAGATAGGAGACACAATTTAGTCCAAAACTATTTCTTTTGAAGATAATTCATTCCAGACTTCCAAGATGAATGAAATATTGGAAAGAGGATGCACTTAGGTGTCAGACAGAACAGGATATAAATTCCTGTTGGTCATTTTATTATTCTAGTTTGATCTTGGAAAAGACAGCTTAAATTAATCTCCGTAAAAATGGTATTATTAATAATTGTGTAGCAAGTATATTGTGAAGACGTACAAGGACCAAATATGAAAAATAAACTAAAATAGTACTTAGTAGGTGATAGTTGCAAAATATTTTCTTTGACATTTATCTTTGAAGATCATGGGTCTGGGCATTCCTGCCAAGGCCTGGCATGCCATTCTTGGTGATGTGAGGCTAGAATTGGTAAGAATTAATGTGTAAATCAGTTTCAGCCTTTCTTTCACAGTGGGTATTTCAGGCTATCAAAAAACATGAATAGCAAATTTCTGATATTTTCCAAATGGGAGATAGAAACCTGTATGTTTAAAAGAGGATTTATGTTGAACAAATAGAATCATTTTTTCTAGTATTGAAACATTCATTTGACCAACAATTAGATAAGCTATATGTCAGGAACCATACTGGAAATTATATTAATACAATGATTAATGAATTATGTTGTTTATGTCTCAATTAAGTTAGAATAATATGCTATGAATATAAATATTCACAAATCAATAAGGAAATAAATTATAAGCATTTAATATAAAGGTTATAGATAAGAATTAAGTTATTAGAATGAATGAAAAATAATCAATTTTGGCTACATGAATTTGTAGTTGTTTTCTTTAAAAAGTTAAATTAAAGTAACTCTTTAAGTAAGGGCATTTAAAAAAATAAAAGTAGTGAAGAGGCAAATAAAGGAAGCAATAATTCTTGGAAACTTTATTCTCACTTTAACTATGCACCTGCTGTCTCTTTCATGCAGTTCCTTTAGGAGGTACAGACTGGCTTTCTTGCCCAGCTTTCAGCAAATGGAGGTTGTAATAAAGGCTTGAAAAGGAAAAGCAAGAAGTGTTTGAGAAGTTTCCCAATGGTAATAGGAACGTTACTTCATACTAGTCAAATAGTCAAGAACTCCTTCCAAAATATTGTAAATCAACTCTTATCTCATCTTTATCTGCTGAAATTAGGTAACATTTTATAAGTGGGTTATTTAAAAACCTTTTGATAAAAACCTACACTGATAAACTATGCTTACCTGGAAGAGATATATCTGTGTTTTTATTTATTTAATAACTGGATCACTGGAATAGACCTATATTCACAAGACTATCATGAAGTGTCAAAGGGAGAATAGAATTTTAATATTACTATAGATTTCTTCATAAAGCAAACAGTTGAGCAAAACTAAACTACTTCAGATTTCCTTCTGCTTACCAGTGATGAGGCTTCTTATTGTAAGACAATGAAAGTTGTTCTCTGCCTTTTCCTAGATCAAATTATATATATATATATATAAAAATATATAATATGTATGTGCGTGTGCGTATATATATATTTCAACAGACTGCTCTTAATTCTAACAAGTAGGACTCTACTGGGTAACTAAGTAAAGCAAATACATATTTTTAAATAGAATCAATAAATATGGTTATTTCTGAGAGTAAATGACTATTTTTAATTGCTTTATCATTTTTTTCTAAAATATATTTATTCTTCAACCATTGGCATTGTCTAATCATGTGCATAATATGATCTCTAGAAGATAGTTTTATTTTCTACTCTAGTATAAAAACTCCTTCATGACATTTTTAAGCACCATCTGTAAGTATAAATAATTTCAGGTCATGTGAGGGACATCTGAGTAAGCTGAAATTTTCAGACAAATCAAAGTTCATCTCATGTATCAGAAATACTGAAGCAGAAGTAGATTCACACATTTGGGTGGGACAATGTGTCCACAGCTACAGTGTCAGAGTGGGAGTCCCCATGAAAGCTGCTCAGTAAGCAAAAGTCTTACAACTTGATTTGACCTTGAATTGGGGAGCATAATTTTATCAATCAACTATAACCAATATTGAATTTGGGGATTAGCCAAATTGTAGCATGCAAATTCGTGTAGATAAAGCAATTGTTACACATAGTCTTCTTGATCTATAGTCTGTCACTGTGTATCAAATTACAACCTGCAGTGCTTTTCTTGTTTCAATTTTATATAGCAACCATGTAATACATGAGTCAAATATGTCTTTCTGGGTTATAAGAATATGAGAAGTTGCATGTAAATGATAATATAGATTAGAAAATCTACATCCTAGGCAAATAGATTTTTAACCCTAATATAAACTTGTATCTCCCAATTCTATGATATTCTGATCCAGAGTATGCTTCCAAATTTTAAAGAGCATAAAAATTACTTGAGTGTCCTGTAATAAGACTGGTTTTGATTCAGTAGATTTGGAATGGAGCCTAAAATTCTATATTCCTAAGAAATTCTTAGTTGAGGCCAAATCTGCTATATGTTATCGACCACACCTTACATGGAAAGGTTCGAGAGCACAGTTTTACACAACATATTGTGAGATTTCATGATTATCTTTATATTCAAAGATATGAGACTCTCAAATATACCCACAACATTGCCTACTAATCTATTTTAAGTTAGCTTTGTAATAATGATGCAAACCTTTTTTTTTTTTTTACTTCATGAGGATCACTCTTATGCAGGCTAGATTTTCCCCTAGAATTAATTTTCTTCATTACTCAATAGGAAAGAAATAAAATAACATAAAAATGTATGATTTTAAAGTTCTTATAGTAGACATAACCTATTTGGGGAATATTTAAGAATAATGTTTTAAAGTCCCATCTCAATCTTGTGCCATACAGGAAAAACTAACAGGAAAGTATATTCTAAAATTAATGCTGCTACCTACTGTGGATAAATAATGATGTTGATAGCCACTCCTACCTCATTTTGGTTCTCTTGCTTGGAGTTGGTGCATGCAAAGACCAGTGGTGAATCTCACCTATAAAAATCTGCAGAACACAACTGTCCATGTACTTGTATGCTGGCAGTTTGCTAAGATGTTTTATGAGAACAGGTGTCATAAGGTAACTGGCTGCTCACATTTTCACTTGTAGCAGAAAAAGTTATGATGTTCTTCCTCATTCTATTGACATGTATCTTATAAAACTTGCAGTTTTAAGTAAATTAAAGACGATGTACACATCCCCAACTATATCCACCCCTTCATTTTTTATTATCAAATGATTTAATGTAATGACATATCAGAATTTTGTTTCACATAGATAAGGGATAACATTGGTTTATAAAAATTGTGTTTCTAAGAATTAGAATGAGAAATATGTCTAAGAATATTCTGTTTAAAGAAATTCGCTTTTTTTCTGAGGGCTAATAAGACATAAAAGATATTCCTGTAATAATTTCTCCTTCTTCCTCTTAAAATTTGGTTCTGTGTTATAAACTATTAATTCATTAAAAAAAATCTAATTTTAAGAGCTAAGAATAAAGAAAATGGAAGGCAGTTTCTGATGTCACAAAGCTGAAGCTTTTATGGCATCATTTTTCATGTATTACCCAAATATAACATATAATATATAATATACAACTATTCTTAGGTTTATCAGTTAGTAGCAAATTGGCAAAAAAGAAATTCATTACCTCATAAAACTAAAAAATCAAGAAATCAGGCTCAGCTTTAGCCTAGTGATGAAACAATGTCATTATAACCCAGTTGTTACCTATTTCATATCCTTGACTTGTGCTGTACTGACTCCTGACTTATGGATCACACTCCATAAAGGATTTTTCAATAGTTCTATGATTAGGTTGTCTCAAAATAGAATATAAGCTCTTTTCAACACTACCCAAACCAGTTCGTTGTTCTCACTGTTTGCAACATGCTCATATGCCAATCACTGAGCCATCAGCTGTGGTCTTTGGCCAAACCTGATCCTTGTGTCCACCGGAAGTGAAGTGAAATCCACCAGAAACAGATGGACTGAGATTTGTGACAGTTATGGAAGTCCCTGCCTCAGACTTTTGGATATAAAGATCATAATTGACATGTACCCTTGCAATATGAACCATAGGAAAATGGTCCCACTATTTACCCTCCTTCCAAGTATAGAGTTTAAATGTCTTAACACAGTAATTAAGTAAATGAGGTGAAGGCTATATTAACTAGTTTGATGTAAACATTTCTAATTGTATATAAAATCAGCACATTGTATCCCATAAAGGCATCAATGTATACATGATCTATGTCTTTATGACTTAATAATAAAAAAACAATCATAATTGAATTACAATCCCAGATGCTGCCTCTTTGAATTTACCACTACTTCTGTGCTGTGGCCAGGCTTTGTGTATGCCAATGCAGACAGTTACTGAACATAAGGGTGGAAGAGTAGTGCAGGCCCATTCCAAGGAATCACCCTTTAATGGATGGAATCACCCTTCAGTCTCAGCCTCTTCCTAACCAATCTTACTTCTGTTACTCTCTCCTACTGCAGATGCAAAACTTGACAAAGTCTGAAGGCTTCCCTCACCTTTCACAAACTCTCCCAATAAATATCTTGTATATTTAACATAGTCTTAGTATCAACCTCTTGAAGGACCCAAACTTATGCAAAAGTATATAAAAACTGATTTTTTTGGTGAAAAAAATGGCTTTGTATTAGCTAGAAAATGGTGAAAAGAATGTAGAAAAGAAAAATAACAGATGTACAAGAGGGATAGCTATAAAATGACCTCCTGTGGTTTAAAGAACTGTCTGTTGTCTATAATTTATGTTTGCATGACTCTTTACATAAAGCAGTGCTTGCCTGTGCTATGTCCCTCTTATATTAAAAGCTCCATTAGAGACAGAATTATAGGTCTTTGTTTTTCTTTTTCTTTTTTTTTTTTTTGAGATAGAGCCTCAAGCTGTCACCCTGGATAGAGTGCGATGACATCACAGCTCACAGCAACCTCCAATTCCTGGGCTCAAGTGAGTCTCTTGCCTCCACCTCCCAAGTAGCTGGGATTACAGGCATCCGCCACAATGTCCAGCCAGTTTTTGGTTGCAGCCATCATTGTTGTTTGGCGGCCAGGGTTGGATTCGAACCCGCCAGCTCAAGTGTACGTGGCTGGCGCCTTAGCCCATTGAGCCACAGGTGCTAAGCCGGTCTTTGTTTTTCTATAAACCTTTTTCTACAAATATATCAATGATAAGGTACAATGTATATGCTCATGGAAAGACTTCCATATATCTGGAAAATATTGTGGATTAGTAGACCATTAAATGACCCTTATTTTTTCAAAATACTTTTGAAAAAATATTGAATATTTTTTCAGCATCCTTTCCAGGCTAAAAGGTTATCTAGACATGTATTTTATTAGATCTTTCTTACTGCCCCCACCTCCAGGTACTCTGTTAGTTTTGAGTAATGGTAAGAAGTGAGGAAAGAAAGAGTCCTAGAATATGAAATTTAAAACTCCCAGTTCTTTTCTATCTCTGAAGGATGTAGATGAATAAATAGTAACTTTTTTATTAGTCTTTTATATCTCAAAGAATATGAAAGTAACTTCTAAAAACTTATATTTTAAATGCATAGTTTGCAAAACAATCTCACCGTCACCATCTACCCACAATGTAAGCAAAACAGATGTTTTAGTAATGTATTTGGTTGGCTAGTTGTGCAGCTGTGAACAAATCATTTGACTTCTCTCTATTTAGTTTGGGTCCTTCAAGAAGTTGATACTAAGACTACATTAAATGTGCAAGACATTTATTGTGAGAGGTTGAGAAAGGTGAGGGAAGCCTTCAGACTTCGTCAAGTCTGGCATCTGTGGTAGGAGAGAGTAACAGAAATAAGATTGGATTAGGAAGAGGAGGAGACTTCTCCTCCTCTCAATATAGTTCAATTTCATGAACCCACAAATGGCAATGCCCCCTCTTCAGGGATACCTTTGTCAATAGTGACATTGATTCCAAATGCTTGAAAAATTTTGAAATCAAATCTTTTTTCCTAGCAGTTTTCTGTGAGTTTTATCAATCCAGGGAAAGAGACAACAGACATATTCTTCTATAAGAAAGGCAATATATGTTAGAAATGGTCAAGAGAAAAAAAATTCTAGTGCAGTATATCATAGCAAATACTGAGCCCAAAGTATGCTTCCATATAAAATAATAAATGTTTGATACATATAGGACAAGCAAATCTCCACCTAACTGGTACAGGGGTAACTTAAAGAGAAGAAAAGAGATATAGAGGCATCATAGCCTCTATCCCAGATTTGTCCAAGTTCTGGCTGGGTAAGAAAATTATTGAGGGGAAATTGAAGGCAGATAGAATATTGCTACATTATCCTTTGACCAAGAAAAGAAGAGATAGTATTCAATCACACTCAATCAGGAAAGCAAAAGGAGACATTACAACTGATACAACAGGAATAAAGAAGGTAGTCTGAGACAACTGTAAACACCTCTATAGACAACATAGACAATCTAGAGGAAATGAGTAAATATTTGGAAACACACAACCTCCCAAGCTTGAATCAAAAGGAATAGAAATCTTGAAGAGACCAATAGCAACTAGCAAGATTTAATTAGGAATAAAATATCCATCCCCTACCCCAAGAAAATCTTAGGGCCAGACATAGAAAGCTGGAGAACTAAGTTAATGAACTCATCCTAGAAAAAGTGCCACATAGCCCATTGCTGAATATCATTAGAGTCACATTCAAGGCACTCACCTTGGAAAGCTATTTATGATGCCAGCACCTACTTTACCCTTCACAGCAATTTTGCAACTTTTTCTGGAATGATCATCAGGGCTGGTGTTTTATGGGGTCTGATGACTAAGTTGGTGAACTCATGCTAGAAAAAGAACTACATACTCCATAATTTCCCCACAATCACCCGTGAAGCCCTCCCTTGGCCATTTGGTGACTACAGGACTAATACACACAGAATCTACAAGGAAGACAAATGAGTCATCAAGAAAAAAATAAAACCTCATCAAAAAGTAGGCAAAAGACATGAATAGAAGTTTTTTAAAAGAAGATAAACAAATAGCCAACAAATATATTTTCAAAATGCTCATTGTCACTTATCATGAAAATCAAAACAACCTTGAGATATCACCTTAACCGTATCGGAATAGCCAGTACTAAAAATAAATAAATAAATAAAAAGATGTCAGTAATGATGTCTTGAAAAGAGAAGCTTATGCACTGTGGGTGGGAATGTAAACTAGTACAACCTCTATGAAAAATGGTGTGGAGATGCCCCAAAGAACCAAAAGTAGACGTACCATTTGATCCAGAAATCCCACTCTTGGGTATCTGCCCCAAAGAAAAGAACTCATTATATCAAAAAGATACCTATACCCAAATGGTTCTTCTAGCCCTGTTCACAATTACAAATTAGAATCAACCCAAGTGCCCATCAACTGATGAAATGAGGAGTGGATAAAGAACACATCATGTAATACTATTTAGCCATAAGTAAGAATGAAATGTCTTTTACAGCAACTTGAATTGAACTGGAAGCAATTATCCTAAGTGAAGTATCTAAGGAACAGAAAAGCAAATTCTGTAATTTTGCTTGTATTCAAATAAGTGGATGCTAAATAATGGGTATTCATGGTCATACAAGGTGGTATAATAAACTTCGGAGACTCAGAAGGGGAAAAATCATGACTTTACTATCCATAATTTATCCATATGACAAAAACTCACTCGCAGCCCTTAAATCTATTGAAATTAGGGTGGCTCCTGTGGCTCAGCGAGTAGGGCGCCGGCCCCATATACCAAAGGTGGCGGGTTCAAGCCCAACCTTGGCCGAACTGCAAAACAAAAAATAGCCGGAGGCTGTGGCGGGTGCCTGTAGTCCCAGCTACTCGGGAGGCTGAAGCAAGAGAATCGCTTAAACCCAGGAGCTGGCGGTTGCTGTGAGCAGTGTGACGCCACGGAACTCTACCCAGGGTGATAAATTTAGACTCTGTCTCTACAAAAAAAAAAAAAAAAAAATCTATTGAAATTAAAACAACAATAACAAAAAAATTCTATGAAGAGGAAGCTATGTAGGGTGATTCTCGAATTAACATGGGATATCCCTTGAGCAAGGGATATAAATGCAGAATGTGGACCAGGAGATACTGGAGACTTAGAAGGGTGGGTGGTAGAAAGAATGTGGATGTGGAGGAGAAATTAATTAAAGGGTACAATGTACATTATTCAGGTAATGGTACACTAAAAGCTGAGATTTCACCACTACGCAGCATATCCTTGCAACAAAATTGCATTTGTATCCCTTAAATTTATAGACATTTTTTAAAAAGAGAATCCCTTTTTAGTGTGAGCCTGTTGAGAAATGTTATACATATATTTCCGATCTTGTAGAAATGCTTAGGAAAAAGGGCAAGACTTAAAAAACTGAGGATTTTTACCCAAGATAGGAATAAAGTCAGAGTCTCTCCTCCATATCACAATTTTACATCTTTCCCCTCTTTGTCATTATTCCTAAAGCCAAAAATATAGAATTGAAGGCATTTAGAATTTAATTTCAGAAATTTGAAAGATATGACACACTTCAGCATCTATTTTTCTTTTTCTTTTTTTTATGAAGTCATATATACGTAGATCATGAATATATTTATACCTTTGTGGGATTCGATGTGTTTATTATTTGTACAAATTGGAGTGCTTACATCCTACTAATTAACAAAGATTTCACCTCATTTGCTTAATCACAGTGTTAAGACATTTGTGTTCAATACTTGATAGATTTGACTTGTACCCTTGCAATATGCTTCATAGGTGTGGTCCCACCATTAACCCTCCCTCTAACGAACCACCCCGCTCCACTCCC
>CAUYON010005562.1:0-25098 GCA_963573935.1 Arctocebus calabarensis | reverse complement strand
TGGTGTTTTCCAGATATACAATCATATCATCTGCGAAGAGTGAAAGTTTGATCTCCTCTGACCCTATGTGGATACCTTTGATCACCTTTTCTTCCCTAATTGCAATGGCTAAAACTTCCATTATAATGTCGAAGAGCAGAGGAGATAATGAGCAACCTTGCCTGGTCCCTGATCTTAGTGGAAATAACTTCAATTTAACTCCATTCAATACGATATTGGCTGTAGGTTTGCTGTAGATGGCCTCTATTAGTTTAAGAAATGTTCTTTCCATACCGTTTTTTTTAAGTGTTCTAATCACGAAGAGATGCTGGATAATGTCAAAAGCTTTTTTTGCATTAATTGAAGGAATCATATGGTCTTTATTGTTTAATTTGTTTATGTGCTGAATTACATTTATAGATTTACATATATTGAACCAGCCTTGAGACCCTGGGATAAAGCCCACTTGGTCATGGTATATAATTTGTTTGAAGTATTGCTGGATTCTGTTTGCTAGGATCTTGTTGAATATTTTTGCATCAATATTCATTAGTGATATTGGTCTATAATTTTCTTTTCTTGTTGGGTCTTTCCCTGGTTTAGGGATCAAGGTGTTGTTTGCTTCATAGAATGTATTGGGTAGTATTCCTATTTTTTCTATATTTTGAAGAGGTTTAGTAATATAGGTACTAGTTCCTCTTTAAAGGTTTGGTAGAATTCTGACATGAAGCCATCTGGTCCCGGGATTTTCATTTTAGGGAGATTTTGTATTGTTGATGCTGTTTCAGAACTTGATATAGGCCTGTTCACCATTTCCAGTTGGTTCTGGCTAAGTCTTGGTAGGTAGTGTGCTTCCAAGTATTGGTCAATTTCCTTCAGATTTTCATATTTCTAAGAATACAGTTTCTTGTAGGATTCATTGAGGATTTTTTGGACTTCTGAGGGGTCTGTTGTTATTTCATCTTTACCATTTCTGATTGAAGAAATTAGAGATTTTACTCTTTTATTTTCCTGGTTAAGTTAGACAAAGGTTTATCTATCTTATTGACCTTTTCAAAAAACCAACTTTTTGATTTATTGATCTGTTCTATTATTCTTTTGTTTTCAATTTCATTTAATTCTGTTCTAATTTTGGTTATTTCTTTTCTTCTGCTGGGTTTAGGGTTGGAAAGTTCTTCTTTCTCCAGTTACTTGAGATGTCCCATTAAGTTCTTAACTTTCTCCCTTTCTGTTTTCTTGAGGAAGGCTTGCAGTCCTATAAATTTCCCTCTTAGTACTGCTTTTGCAGTATCCCAGAGGTTCTGATAATTTCTGTCTTCATTGTCATTTTGTTCCAAAAATGTGCTAATTTCCTTCTTAATCTCGTCTATGACCCATCTATCCTTCAGCATAAAGTTATTTACCTTTCAGGTTTTTGTATGAGTTTGCAGATTCCTATTATTGTTGAGTTCAACTTTTATTCCATGGTGGTTGGAGAAGATGCAAGGAATAATTTCTATTCTTTTAAATTTGCTGAGGTTAGACTTGTGACCTAAGATGTGATCAATTTTGAAATATGTTCCATGGGCCAACGAGAAGAATGTGTATTCAATTTTATTAGGATGAAATATTCTGTAGAGGTCTGCTAAATCCAAATGTTGAATGGTTAAGTTTAAATCTAAAATTTCTTTACTTAGCTTCTTCTTAGAGGATCTATCCCACACTGCTAAAGGAGTATTAAAATCTCCAACTACTATGGAGCTGGAGGAACTCAAGTTACTCATGTCTATTAGAGTTTTTCTTATAAATTGAGGTGCACTCTGGTTGGGTGCATAAATATTAATAATTGAAATCTCATCATATTGAGTGTTATCTTTAACAAATATGAAATGTCCATCTTTATTCTTCATTACTTTGGTTGGTTTAAAGCCTATTGTATCTGCAAATAAGAATGCAAAACCTGCTTTTTTCTGTTTTGCATTTGCCTGGAATATAGATGACCATCCCTTCACCTTGAGTCTAAATTTATCTTTTAAGGTAAGATGCGATTCTTGTATGCAGCAGATATCTGGCCTTAATTTTTGTACCCAGTCAGCCAACCTATGCCTCTTTAGAGGATAATTTAAACCATTCCTATTATTTGAAAATATTGATAAATCTTTAGAAAATGCAGTGGACATTTTTAATCCTTTCATTGCTGTGGAAGTTGGAATTTGATAAAAAGTTTCTGGATGACTTTACTTTTGTGTTGGAGGATTATGCGGGTCATTATGGAGGATAGGTCTGAAAATATGCTGGAGAGCTGGTTTGGTTGTAGCAAATTTCTTCAACATGTGGATGTCATTAAAGTATTTAATTTCTCCTTCATAAATGAAACTCAGTTTGACTGGATACAGGATCCTGGGTTGAAAGTTATTTTGTTTTAGGAGATTAAAAGTCGATGACCATTCTCTTCTAGCTTGAAAGGTTTGATTAGAGAAATCTGCAGTTATTCTAATATTCTTCCCCTTGTAGGTTATCGATTTCTTGCATCTGGTTGCTTTCAAAATTTTCTCCTTCATATTAACTTTAGTGAAGTTAATTATGATGTGCCTGGGGGATGTCTTATTCAGGTTGGGTCATACTGGGGTTCTGAAACTGTCTGCTATCTGAATTTCAGAACCTCTTGGCGTGTCTGGAAATTTCTCTTTCATAATTTCATGAATAAGAGATTCTGTGTCCTGTGAAGCTGCTTCATCGCTTTCAGGGATCCCTATGAGGCAAATATTGGTTTTCTTTGAGTTATATAAGAGCTCTCTGAGAGAGTGATCTGTTTTTGCTTTCCATTTCTCTTGCTCTTTGGAGGTTTGAGACCATTCAAAAGCTTTGTCTTCCATGTCAGAAATCCTTTCTTCTGCTTGCTCCATTCTGTTACTGAGGGATTCTAGTGACTTTCTCAGATCTTTAAGGCCTGCAACTTCTTGTCTCAATGTGTCAAAATCTTTGGACATTTTCTCTTTGAATTAGTTGAATTCTTGAGACATCTTTTGGGTCACCTTTTGAATTACTGCTTGAAATTGTAATTCCATCTTTTCCTCCATTCTGCTGATCTTATTTTCAATCCAGATTCTGAATTTGACTTCAGACATCTCAGCCATTTGCCTATGCAGGAGATCTTGTGCTATGTCTGCCTTGTCATTACTTGGAGGGGTTGGTCTACTCTGATTATTCATATTGCCAGAGTTTTTCCATTGATTTTGCCCCGTGGTTTGTTTTCACCTTTGTGTCTGGCCCTTCAAGTGGTGGACACAGGACCACATGGCTTTTCATGAAGTTTTTGGCGGGTAGTGGGCCTGCAGAGAGGCCCTGCTTTCACCAGTGGGGTTCCTGGAAGAATGCCTGCCTGTGGAGGCCCCATGGTTAGCAGGCGGAGGCCCATGCAGTCGCCAGGAGTGATCCTGGCTGGGGGCCTGGTGGTCATGGGCAGAGTCTCTGGCAGACAGTAGACCTACAGAAACCTGGTAAGTGTGGGACGCAGGGCCAGGTGGTCACCGGGGGAGTTCCTGGCTGGGGTAGGCCTACAGAGGCCTGGCGGTCACCCACGGTGTCCCTGGCAGAATGCTGGCCTGCAGAGGCCCCCTGGATGCCAGGTGGAGGTCCGCGCAGTCACGGGGACTGTCCCTGGCCAGGGGCAGACCTGTGGTTGGCAGGTGGAGACCTGAGCAATCGCCAGGGGAGTTCCTGGCTGGGGGCAGACCTGTGTTGCCCTGGCAATTGCCGGAAGAGTCTGTAGCAGACAGTGGGCCTGTGGAAGCCCAGCAAGCACGGGGTGCAGGGCTAGGTAGTTGCTGGTGGAGTTCCTTGCCCAGGGTGGGCCTGCAGAGGCCTGGCAGTTGCAGTCAGAGTGACTGGCAGAAGGCAGGCCTGCAAAAGCCCTGCGGAGGCCTGGTGGTTGCCGGCAGAGTTTCTAGTAGACGGAGGGCCTGGGAAACCCCAGCAAGCACAAGGCATAGGGCCAGACAGGGGCCGAGGGAATTCCTGGCCAGGGAGTGGGCCTGCTGAGGCCTGGTGGTTGCAGGTGGAGTTCCTGGCAGAAGGGAGGCCTGCAGAAGCCCTGCAGGCTTGGGGCGCAGGGCCGCACTGTTGCCAGGGGATTTCCTGGCCAGTGGTGGACCTGCAGGGGCCCTGCAGGTGGCAGACAGAGGCTCATGCAGTCACCAGGGGAGTGCCTGCCTGGGGGCAGACCTGCAGAGGTGTGGCGGTTGCTGTGAGAGTTTCAAGCAGACGATGGGTCTGCGGAAGCCCGGCAAGCAAGGGGGTCAGGCCCAGGCACTCGCCTGCGGCTTCCCTGGCTAGAGAGAGAGAGGCTTGCCGCAGCCCCCCTGGAGTCTTTTCCCAGTGGAGTGCTTGTTCCAGCAGGTTGGGGTGGGGGCACTGCTCAGGGACCTCCTCCCTCAGTCTCAGAGGGGGTTAGGCTTCTGGCTTGTCAGATAAGGGGAGTACGGTGTACAGTAAGTTCAGAATGGTGGGGAATACTTAAGTTCAGTTTTTCTGCCTAGCAATAGAGTTTTCAGAGTCACACCTGGGTGCTTAGTGCTCAGGGGAAGCACACCCCTTCTCTCTCTGTGGGGTGAGACAAGAGGTCCACAGTTCACCGCTTGTCTGTAGAAAACCTGTAGGAGCAAAAGAGGAAAAAAAAGAAAGGAAATAGAAAAGCAAGAAAGTCAGAGCTTTGGGGGAGGGGATGGACACTCTTCCTTTCAGATGAATTTTGTACCTAAAGCTTGATTTCTTGGAATCGCAGCCTGTCTCAGCAGAGGTGACCCACAGGAATCACTTCTCTCTCTCAGCTGGGCTCCCAGTATTCAGCTTAATTGTGCAGTTTCTGGAGGTTATCTTCCCTTTTGGAGAGGAGCCTTTTTCGGAAGCTGCTTCCAGTCAGCCATCTTGCTCTGCCCCCCTGTCTTCATTCATTCTTTACAAGGTTTTTGTTTGTAGTCCTTATCTTAAACATTTTTATTGTTATTAAATTATAAGCCTTTTTAATTCTGTGAAGGTAAAAAGTAGAAACCTAATAACCACATGTATATGTAAAAAAAAGTTCCACCCCACACACAGGTATGGATATTAAAGAGTCTTCTGTTGAATGACATTTGGGTGCAGGAAGAAATAAAACAGGAACTCATTAACTTCCTTGAACGTGACAACAATGAAGACACAAGCTACCAAAACTTGTGGGATACTGTAAAAGCGTTTTGAGAGGAAAATTTATCGCTTTAGATGCCTACATTCGAAAAATAGAAAGAACACATCAACAAACTCACAAGCCATCTTATGGAATTGGAAAAAGAAGAACAATCTAAGCCTAAACCCAGCAGAAGAAAAGAAATATCAAAAATTAAATAAGAGATAAATGAAATTGAAAACAAAAGAATCATTCAGAAAATTAAAGAAACAAGGAGTTGATTTTTGAAAAAATAAATAAAATAGATAAGCCTTTGGCCAAACTAACAAGAATTGAAAAGTAAAATCTCTAGTAACCTTAATCAGACATGATAAAGGGGAAATTACAACTGATGCCACAGAGATACAAGAGATCATCTCTGAATAATACCAAAAACTCTATGCCTGGAAATTTGACAATGTAAAAGAAATGGAACAATATTGGAATCAATCATTCTCCCTAGACTTAGCCAGGAAGAAATAGAGCTCCTGAAGAGACCAATTTCAAACACTGAGATTAAAGAAACAATAAAAAAAATCTACCAACAAAAAATGCCCTGGTCTGGATGGCTTCACACCAGAATTCTATCAAACCTTCAAGGAAGAGCTTATTCCCATACTATAGAAATTATTCCAAAATAACTGAGGAGGAAGTTGAAGAAATCTCCTCCAACACGTTCTACGAAGGAAACATCACCCTGATACCAAAACCAGGAAAAGACCCAACTAAAAAGGAGAATTTCAGACCAGTTTCACTCATGAATATACATGCAAAAATTCTCAAAAAAATCTTGGCCAATAGATTACAGTTTATCATAAAAAATGTCATACATCATAATCAAGTAGGTTTCATCACAGGGTTCAAGGCTGATTTAACATACACAAGTCCATAAACATTATCCACTGTATTAATAAAAGTAAAAACAAAGACCACGTGATCCTCTTAATAGATGTACAAAAAGCATTTAATAAAATCCAGCATCCTTTTCTAATTAGAACATTAAAGAGTATAGGCATATGTGCCACATTTCTGAAACCGATCAAAGCTATCTATGACAAACCCACAGCTAATATTTTACTGAATGGAGTAAAACTAAAAGCTTTTAGTTTTAGTGGGACCAGACAAGGTTGTCCTCTGTCACTATTACTATTCAACATAGTACTAGAATTTTCTAGCCAATACAATTAGACAAGACAAGAAAATAAAGGGCATTCAAATGGGTGCAGTAAAGGTTATACTCTCTCTTTTTGCTGATGATATGATCTTATACTTGGAGAACCCCAAAGACTCAACCACAAGACTCCTGGAAGTCATCAAAAAATATAGTAATGTCTCAGGATATAAAATCAATGTCCACCAATCAGTAGCCTTTGAATAACAGTCAAGATGAAAGGTTAATTAAAGACACAACTCCCTTCAGTATAGCTTCAAAGAAAATGAAATACCTAGGAATATACCTAACAAAGGAGGTGAAGGACCTCTACAAAGAAAATTACAAAATCCTAAGAAAGGAAATAGCAGAGTTCTTTAACAAATGGAAGAATATACCATGCTCATTGCTAGGAAGAATCAACATTATTAAAATGTCTATACTTCCCAAAGCAATCTACCTATTCAATGCCATCTCTATTAAGATACCAACATCATACTTTCAAGATTTGGAAAAAATGATTCTGTTTTTTGTATGGAACCAGAAAAAAACCCATATAGCTAAGGCAGTTCTTAGTAATAAAACAAAGCTGGGGGCATCACCCTACCAGATTTTAGGCTGTACTACAAAGCCATAGTGGTCAAGACAGCCTGGTACTGGCACAAAAATAGAGACATAGACATTTGGAATTGAATAGAAAACCAGGAAATGAAACTAACATCTTACAATCACCTAATCTTCAATAAACCAAGTACATACCTTGGGGGAAAGACTCCCTATTCAATAAATGGTGCTGGGAGAACTGGATATTCACATGTAAAAGAGTGAAACTGGGCCCACACCTTTCTCCACTCACAAAAGTTGATTCCAGATGGATAAAAGACTTAAATTTAAGGCATAAATCAATAAAAGTCCTCAAAGAAAGCATAGGCAAAACACTGGACGATATCGGCCTGGGGAAGAACTTAATGAAGAAGACTGCTGTGGCAATTGCAACAACAGCAAAAATAAACCAATAGGACTTAATTAAATTGAAAAGCTTCTGTACAGCTAAGGAGACAACAACCAAAGCAAATAGACAACCTACCCAATGGGAAAGGACATTTGAGTATTTTGAATCCGACAAAAGCTTAATAACTAGGATCTATAGAGAACTCAAATTAATCCACATAAAAAAAGCCAACAATCCCATATATCAATGGGCAAGAGACATGAATAGAACCTTCTCTAAAGAAGACAGACAAATGGCTAACAAAAATGAAAAAATGTTCATCATCCCTAATTATTAGAGAAATGCAAATCAAAACCACCCTGAGATAACATCTAAGCTCAGTAAGAATGGCCCACATCACAAAATCTGAAAACAGTGGATGCTGGCATGGATGTGGAGAGAAGGGAACACTTTTACACTGCCAGTGGGACTGCAAACTAATACAACCCCTTTGGAAGGAAGTATGGGGAACCTTCAAAGAACTCAAGCTAGACCTCCCATTTGATCCTACAATCCCACTAACTGGGCATCTACCCAGAAGGAAAAAAATCCTTTTATCATAAGGACACTTGCACTAGACTGTTTATTGCAGCTCAATTTACAATCGCCAAAATGTGGAAGTAGCCTAAATGCCCACCAACCCAGGAATGGATTAACAAGCTGTGGTATATGTACACTATGGAATATTATTCAGCCATTAAAAAGATTGAGACTTCACATCCTTTGTATTAACCTGGATGGAAGTGGAATACATTATTCATAGTAAAGCATCACAAGAATTTAGAAGCATGAATCCTATGTACTCAGTTTTGGTATGAGGACAATTAATGACATAGAGAAGAGCAGAGAGAGGGAACTTGTGAGGGGGTGGGGCTCTGGTGTGTGCCACACCTTTTGGGGGCAAGACAATTGTAAGAGGGTCTTTACTTAACAAATACAATCAGTATAACCTGGTTTCTTGTACCCTCAATAAATCCCCAACAATAAATTAAAAAAAAAAGAATTTAGGATGTTGAACCACAACCACAGATCGATGTTGGAATCAGCTGGGGGTGCTGAGGGTGGAATGAGTAAATGAATTAATGGATTTAGCAATGATGCCATTGCCTTGGCTGCAGTTCCAGTTTCACTTTTGGTTTCTTGTGACTGCTGGCAAATTGTTGTTCCATATTGGTCTAGTCTTACAGAAACCTAAAGAATGCTTTTCTTCCCCAGAAATATTCTTCTCTGGTCTGTGGCTTGGCTCAGGTGGTTTCCCAAGGTAGTGCCAACATTTTCAACATATGTCCACGAGGAGGATGTCATTTTCTACTTGTAAAAATGAGCATAAATACAGAACTGGTCAAGTCACTGAGGTTTATAGAATTGTTCACATTAACTACTAAGAGCTATGAAAACTATATTATTTTTTTTAAAATTTGGCTATTTTCAGATTTATTAATGTCAGGTTTTCTGCCAATTACATCTCTTCTGAAAAGTAGAATTCAGACAACATAATTTTTGTCAAGAAAAAATTAAAATTCATTAAATATCAGCAAATAAATGCAGCAGGCATCAATAAATAAGAACAAATGATAATTCATGTTAAAATCTGGGAAATGGGCAAAATTACTAAGATGTAGAAAACATATCTTTATGAACAAAGTTAACAAAATTCCCTAAGATGATAAAAGCATGTTTCAAAGAAAACACTAATGCAAAAAAAAAAATTGCAAGTTATTTTTCTCTATTTGAATTCTCTGAATTCTTTCAATTTATATTATATTTCTACCACTTTGGTCAAAACACATCACTTGAAAACAAATGCATTTCCATGAGAAATGTATTAATCAAAGGAATAAAAACAGATTTTGTATGATGAGGTTCTTGGTGCTCTGCGCTAGGGCAAGGGGAAGGTCTCACACTGTTGTGTCTGACTTGATGTTTGCAATGTGATGACTGGTAAATAATCCAGCCTTTGAGATGTGTATTCCTGTGCTGGACTCTAATATCATCTGTCTTAAGGAAATCTAGCACTTGGGTTTTCTTTTCTTTTTTTTCTTCCTTTCCTTGCTGTTTAAAAAGCATATAACCCTTACTAAGTTGAGCGCTATTTCTATTAAGTTAGTCAATCCATGTAAAGTCCTGTGAGATAGGCAATGCTGTGGCTGCCCATTGGCATACAATTAGCCACTAACAAGCTAGAACTGGAACTCAGGCAATCTGGATGCAGATTTTCTATTAGCCATATAGTCCTATCACAACAAAGAGAATAAACCATTCAAAATGCTTAGGCATCCACTTCAGCATGATCCAGAATTTAGGAGTGGTTAAATCCTGACCAGGGATTTGGAGTTCTCAAAGCATTTCACTCTAGGTCTGTCTTGTAATACAGTTTCTCCATTTCTGGGTCCCTCGCCTAGCACAGACTCTGGAACAGTGGAGAAAATTATTAGCACTTGTGGAGCTGAGGTGAAATGAGGTGCTGGACCTGTGATCTCTGGCCATGACCCTCAGCACACTGCAGTGGTTAAGTGCATATGTTCCAGAATCAGACTCCCTTGGATGTAAATTCTGACTGTGGATCATGGTGGTACCAGTGGATAATTTGGGTAGGGTTGGTGACTATAACCCTATAATCTCCACCAGCCATTGCCACTCTATATGAGCTTCTACTCTGCAGTAGAAGCACAGCTCCTGCCTGCAAGTGAGGCTTTAGGATGACTCTCCTGGCATCCACTAATCCTCAAGAACTTTTCCAACAAATTGCCTTGGCTAAGCCCTTCCCATGCTGATATTCCTCCACCCCATTTACCACTGATAGACAAGTTGTCTGACCTATCTCTCCTTCATTTTCACACCTGAAAAGTGGGAATTATAAAAAGGATGGAATAAAATTATTCTTCAAATCACTTAGGATCTTTAGAAAACATTCAGCCAACACTATTCAATCTGGTTTGCCCTTTATATGGGAATATTAAAGGGAACCTTCAGGATTCTCAAATATCATCAATATTTTAAACAAGTCACTGGAAATAACAGATTCATTCTCAGGAAGTCTTTATAGACTAAAACATTAAGTTTCTTTGCTTTTGCAGGTATTAAAATATAATGACATTTCTTATGTGTCCTTAATTTAAAAGTAGAAAACAATTACTTTAAAATATAGTTTGATAAAGAAAAATTATGCTGGCATTTTAATTCACTTACTCAGGTTTAAATGTCATTAACCACAGTAATAAAAATTACAGTTCTATAAATTTTATTTATTATTTTTTTATTGTTAGCATCAAAGAGCATTTATTAAGTGCCTACATAGTTAATTGAGAATTTAATAAGCACCAGGTACCATACAGAAATGTCTGGATTTTTAAAGTCTTGTTTTCTGGTTCCTTAAAGGTTGAAGCCATCTTCTGCGAAGGTAAACTAATTTATTGAGATATTAATTTGCATTTTTTGTGATTATAATTTTTATACTCCTCCCTCTTCAAGCATTTTTTGTGTTTATTATTCTGGAGGGTAAAAAAGACTATTTGGAGGCAAGGGTTATTGTTATGGGTAGAGAAAACTGAAGCCAGTTGGGAGTAACAGCAATTCTGTTCAGTCCAAGTCTAAACTCATCAGTAACACTATTTGTCTTGGTGGCCAAGAAAAAAGAGGGCGGTATCTCTTTATTTGCAAAAGAGGGGAAAGGAGATGAGAATTATAGGCTAAGAAAAGGAGACGTTTTCTGGCTTGCAGGAATGGCATGCTACCATACTTGCATTGCTATGTGTCATCACCCTGGGGAGAAGGCAAGTTCTGCCAGAAAATGACTCTGTGCACTTCAGAAAACTACACACAGGCATCAAACTGGGGTTTCTATCCCCTGCAAAGATTTCTGTATATAACAAAAACCATGGAAGCAGATTGCTACCAGAGTTCAAAGACTCCGTTGACTTAGAAATGTGTAGTGGTTTAACTGTCCAGAAGTTTCTAATGTTCTGGGCAGGATGTAAGTCTTGTGTCTCTTCATAAGACCTGAATAGGGACGGAGATGTAGCCCTAATGTTGCTTTTTAAGGTGGGGAATTCATGATCAGATGTGAGTTTATTTAGGTAATATATAGAAGGAAACTTCTCTTGGAGACTGAGCAGTGTGCAGTCTAATAGTCCTGTTGTGTATGCCTTTAGCACAAACACTACTTTGCACATGTTAAGTGTTCAATAAATATTTTCTGATCTGGTGTGAAATTGCACCTGGAAATTTATAATAACTAAGGAGGTTTACACAATAAAGGAGACACTCCCTCTAACAGGGATCAGAAGATATCTAGAAAGCCATTACATAAGTGATTAGCAATAATGTTGCCATGAGGCAAGTGTGCCATACAGAATATGTAGAAAAGGGTAAACAAAATAGTCCCAGTTCAGTGGGAGGATCTTTGTGTCACTGGCTAGCTGAGAGGATGAGTTATACCCTCATTTAATTTGTCACCATTTCAATTAGAACATCACTGGTGACCCTTCCTTCTGACACAGGCCATTTTGTTCTTGCAACATACTTGGCCATTGGCCACATTTCCTGTTATTGATGATGCGAATTTATGTATTGCAGATATAAATGATTTAATTGCAGATTAGATAAATATGATGTAGACATTCCCAATCACATAATTATTTAAAAGATGATAATAATTTGGTCCTATTTGTCAGATAACATTATTGCATTTTAATTTACATTTTCAGAAGATTTAATTAACCAAGTTCTAGGAACTTATATAGGAAGAAGCTACCTTAAATCCTAAAATCAGATTGAGGCAGAGTATAACTAAATAAATAGACAATGCAGCAGATTGTTTCTTTTATTCATATTATTTCTTTTCTTTAAAGATTCCTTTTTTTCCCTTTCCCAAAGGAAAATATGGTGTACTTGTGGGTAACCCATCAAAATTAAAATTAGTAATTAGAATTAACATAAGCATATCCTGATTTAGGACTAACATTTTAAGATCTACTTCTTTTGACACTAAGTTAGATCAAGGATACTTAACTAAAATTGGGATCTTGGGATTCAGTAAACACAGATGAGCAAAAGAATTACACCTGTATTTAATGAAATTTAGCCTTTTCTTCAATTATAAACGTAGGCAACAAAATCATAGTCGTATTTGAAGTCCCTGGGTGATGTCCTTGGTTAAAATCTCTTCCGATCTTGTACTAATAAAATGGGTTTGGAAAGAGCCATGTATCTTCTGTATCACAATTACATATTTTTATTATTGTTTTCCTTTGCAGTCCTATGTATTTGACTTTGTGCATTTAAAAACATTTGAAATGTGGTCCATAGGCAATAGCAACTGGTCAGAAGGGTTCATGGTAAAGAAAACCTGGGAAACCTTGACTGTATATGAGATTTCAGAAGAGTCCTGGGTTCCAAGCCTTCTTGGACAGTGACAGGAACTATCTTGTATGCCTTTTGTACTCCCACTGTTAAAGCAAGTTCTGCACAAAGTTAAATACTTTAAAAATACTTGCTAAATATTTTACAAATATACATGTATACTGCAATGTATGATAGGGTAATAAATATTACAGACTTTGTATTCCTCTCTTAACTAAAAAAATTATTTAAAAAATGTGAACATGTTCTCATTTTTTTGAAGGAATAGCTTGTGCTTAATACATTTTTTTGGACAGGTCATGGATTCTTTCAATTCCATTTTTAATAACACTAATGCATACAGTTTTAATATTTTCAACAAATCATTTGACTCATAAAACATACACTTCAGGGAGTAAAAAGGGAATGAATGATCTAAAAGTTTTATTTTTAATTTTATTCAAATTAATATGAGGGTACAATTTTTAGGTTACATTGTTCTCACTTCCAGGGTAAAGTTCCATTTGTAGAAGAGCACCTCACCGAGGTGGCATGTAATACACCCTCACAATGTGCACATTAGGTGAGATCCCACCTCATGTCCTCCCTCTGTCTCCCTCCTCTGTCCTCTCTTCTTCTCCCTCCCATTTCCCTCTCCCCCCAAACTGGACTACAATAGTATTTTATTGTTCTTAGGAACATGTAATTGTTTATATATTGATTTCATATTAGTATGGAGTATATTAGATATTCATCTTTTCATTCTTGTGGAACTTTAAGAAGAATGTATTTCAGCTCCATTCAGGTAAATGTAAAAGATATAAAGTCTCCATTTTTTTAAGTGGCTGAATAGTAAAAAATGTAAAAGATATAAAGTCTCCATTTTTTAAAATGGCTGAATAGAATACTCCATGGTATACATATACCACAATTTGTTGATCCATTCATAGGTTGATGGGCACTTAGGTTGCCTCCATGACTTGGCAATTATGAACTTTGCTGCAATAAACATTCTAGTGCAAATGTCTTTGTGGTAAAATGATTTATGTTCTTCTGGTTAGATACCTAGTATTGGGATTGCAAGGTCATATGGAAGTCTGCATATAGATCTTTGAGGATTCTCCATACTTCTCTCCGAAAGGGCTATCTTAGTTTGCAATCCCACGAGCAATGTAGAAGTGTTTGTTTCCTTTTCTCCACATCCATGCCAGCATCCTATGTTTTGGGACTTTGTGATGTGGGCTAATCTTGTTGGGATTAGGTGATATCTTAGAATGGTTGTGATTTGCATTTCTCTGATGATTAAAGAAGATGAGCTGTTTTTCTTGTGATTATTTATCTGTCATTCTCAGAGAAGTTTCTGTTCGAATCACTTGCCCACTTATACAGAGGGTTGTTTGCACTTTTCTTATTGTTTAATATGAGTTCTCTGTAGATTCTAGTTATCAGGCCTTTGTCAGATTCATAACAGGCAAAAATCTTCTCCCATTCTGAGGGCTGTTTGTTTGCTTTGTTTGTGGTACTGTTTGTTGTGCAAAAGCTTTTTAGCTCTATCAAGTCCCAGTTACTTTTTTTTTTTTTTTTTGGTATTCTTGCTATAGCTGGGGGGTGGTATTCCTCATAATAGTGGGAATGCTTTCAGTTTTACTTCATTCAATATGATATTGGCCGTGTATAGTAACTGTAATCTTTTCAAAAAAACAATTTTTTGTTTCACTGATCTTCTGAATAATTCTTTTGTTTTCAATTTCATTTAGTTCCACTCTAATTTTGGTTATTTCTTTTCTGCTAATAAATGTCTTGATAGATATTTTATGCTAGGCCAAATTCAAATATGTGCCATAGCTTTTATAAATCAAACCCAAGCATTTGTGCATTGCTGGAAAAGACAGAAGGGGTGAGTTTTTAATGAGAGAAAATAAAGAAAGCTTCTTTAGAAGGGGATCCATTTGATTCACATAGGCTCTTTCTGAGAAGTGGTTTTTTTCCCACCTGAAGCCAAAAGATAAAGACAAACAGTAGATCTACTGATAAAAGGGTTGAGATGTGTCTTCTTGGATGGAAGACCATGATGCTGCCCCTGGTGGCCAGCTATTGTCCATGATAGAAAGCCTTAAAGAGTTTATTTTCTACCACTTCTGTAACAAATCACCACAAATCCAGTAATTGTAAGATAAAGTTATTAATCTTACTATTCTATATGTCAAAAGTCTGTTATGGGCCTCCCCAGGCTAAAAAAAAAAGCAATGGCAGGATTATGTGCCTTCTGGAGGATTTGAATAGGATCTGTTTCTTGCCTTCTCAATGCCACTGGCATGTCTTTAGTCTCTCTCCTTCCTCCTATAAAACTAACAGAAGTGAATTGAGTCGCTTTCACATGCCAACCCTCTCACCTCTTCTTCTTCCCTTATGTACCTGTAAGGACCTTTGTGATTCCCAGGACCTACCTAGATAACCCATATGATCTCCCCATCTCAAAGCTTATAACTTACTCACATCTGCAAAGTGACTTTTTCCATATGTAGCATAGGGTAACAGAGCCACAAGTCCCCAGAATTAGGATACAGCCATTTTTGGGTGAGGGGATCATGTTGCCTGACATGGTGCTAAGTGCATAACACCCAATCTTGGAGAGACAGATGACCTTAGAGAAAAGCAATGACCTCAAGAAATGAATTCTTACTTGGGGGCAATAAGTGGCTCAGTTTACCATTGGTTGGTGGCTAGCCAGCAATGGACTCAAGAGATAAGCACTAGGAAAAGAGCCAGAGGTTAAAAAGAAGGAAAAGTGCAGTACCTGCCTTTCAGCTACGGACCACAGGGGACTTATGGGAATAAAAGCATAGAGGAAGGAAGAGAAGTACAAGTAGGAGGATAATAATAGCAAAAGACCTGCAAAGGACAGAGAATAAGCTGTGCACTAGAATTCGAAACTTCAGTGTGAGTCTAGCACAGTTTTCATTCCTACCATAGGAATCACTTATTCCCATGATGTTATTGTAGGATCCATAGAACTACCTATGCAAAAGAGACTAGAAATTTTGACCATAGTCACTTTTGGATTCAAGGAAGGACATTTTCAGAGAGCTCACAAGAGGGATATATTATTAATAAAATATGAACTTAGTCAACTTGCATTTATTTACTTAACTGCCACTAGTCCTGAGTCAAAGACTTCTCTTTATCTAAGAGGACCATGTATAATTTCAAAACCTGGTCAAATTTTGTTGGACTTGCTAGATTTTCCTTTTCACTGACACCAATTCTGCATCAGATGCCTATATGGGTATGTTTCTCTGGTTATTTATTTATTTATTTATACCGAGTGCCATGGCATTAGCTCAGCTCACAGCAACCTCAAACTCTTGTATTCAAATGATCATCCTGCCTCAGCCTCCTGAGGTGCTGGGACTACTTTAAGAAATGAAGTTGATGTTGAAGTCCTTACCATGGAGCTTAGTATATTAAATGTATTTTATGTTCTTTTTTTTGAGACAGAGTCACTCTATCATAGTGGTATCATTATAGCTCACAGTAACCTCAAACTCCAGGGCAAGTGATCCTCTTGCCTCAGCTTCCTGAGTAGTTGGGACTACAGGGCCAACTACCACAAGGCCTGGTTAATACTTCTATTTTTAGTAGATCTGGGGTCTCACTCTTGCTCAGGCTGTTCTCAAACTCCTGCGCTCAAGAGATCCTCCTGCTTCAGCCTCCCAGAGTGCTGGAATTACAGGTATGAGCCACCATGCCCAGTCTCAGGTAATCTATTCTTATTTCTACTTTATATATCAGTTTGTACAAAAAATTAAAATAAATTGTCAAATTAGTGCTTTTGTTTACTTTTGAATGAACTCTCTGTCTTTATTTATTTATCTATTTATTTATTTTTGCAGATTTTGGCCAGGGCTGGGCTTGAACCCACCACCTCCAGTATATGGGGCCGGCGCCCTACTCCTTTGAGCCACAGGCTCCGCCCAAATCTCTGTCTTTATAATCTACTTTCATTGATGCCTGAGAGATGTTGCCTTTAATTAATTTTTTAAATCTCAAAAATTGACCTACTAATAAACTATCTATTGGGTAACCTGTAGGTAGCTTATACTTTGGCTCTTTGGATCTAGTGATGAGTAACTTCACCTTGAAGAATATGACAGAACACCATTGATTCTGCCAAAATCTCTGATAAGAAAGGCTCCAATGTTTGTCATTAGGCTAAAATTTTATCACAAGCAACTCTAATTGGTTTACATATTCACTGTTCGAAAAAAAAATTCTTATTTATGGTAGAGAGATGACAAGGCAGTCTCTGTCAGGATCGTAAGAACTTTATTTTGAAAATAACACAGGGACTGCTGCCTTGGCAGAACTAAATGTATATCAAGAACAAGCAATAACTGAGAAAATGCTGCTTAGAATAGATTTAATTTTGCAGGAGTAATTGATCCTTTTAAAATGGTAAGTTTATTTCTGCTCATAACAATGTGACTGTGTTTTAGCAGTACTGCTTTGAAAACAGTGACTTCTTGTGATCCTTTTAAACTTTACAGTGACATCCCCTTAAAAGGAAACGCAAGAGAAAATTTTACAATTTTCTCCAAAACATAAGAGTTTCATAATTTACACAGGGACATTTCCCGTTGCTAAAGAAACCTGTCTTTAATGTGAGCACCCCTACCAAACAATAGCCTTATGAATTGTGATTTCTAATTTTTTGATAAAATTTTAATATAGCTATATTTTTTAATAATATATCTTACTATGCTACTCAACTCCTAATGTATGTTATTTAAATAAATAAGGAAATACATTTGAGTTGTGACAGTTCTGAGTATCAGAAGAGAATAAGAGGGACAACGTAAAATGTATGTATTTACAGTTCAGTAGAATTGTTTGTAACTGTCTCCAATGCATGTCCCTGGCTCTTTTCGATCCTATAATTCCTTTGCTAGGTATATATCCAGAAGACCAAAAATCACATCACAATAAAGATATCTGTACCAGAATGTTTATTGAAGGCCAATTCATAATTGCTAAGTCATGGAAGAAGCCCAAGTGCCCATCAACCCACAAATGGATTAATAAATTGTGGTACATGTATACCATGGAATACTGTGCAGCCTTAAAGAAAGATGGAGACTTTACCTCTTTCGTGTTTATATGGATGGAGCTGGAACATATTCTTCTTAGCAAAGTATCTCAAGAATGGAAGAAAAAGTATCCAATGTACTCAGCCCTAGTATGAAGCTAATCTATAGCTTTCATATGAAGGCTAAAATCCAGTTATAGCCCAAGAAATGGGGAAAGGGGCAAGGGAGGGAGGATGGGTGGAGGGAGATTGATTGGTGGGATCACACTTATGGTGCATCTTACAAGGGTACAAGTGAAAATTACTAAATGTAGAATATAAATGTCTTCATATAGTGATTAAAAGGCCATGAAGACTATGTTAAATAGTCCAGTGAAAATATTTCAGATTGTATATAAAGTCAGCACATTGTGCCCCATGATTGCACCAATGTACACAATTATGATTTAATAAAAATTTTAAAAAAGTGAAAAACTAAACAGGCAGTACCAAACAATATGTTTGACTGAGAACACCCTTTCTACTGACAGACTTTGTATTGTCTGCACCTTTGATACTACTTAAGAGAACATGGCTGCAGGCCCTGAAAGACAAGGCTGACATTTAGTCAAGAAAATCAAACACCTAGCCGAAGGGCATCATAAATAAATTTGCTCTTTCCTCATTGGGTACCCCTGAAATGGCCATTAGAAAGCTTCTCTTTAATTTAGCCCCCAAATGAGAAAAAACCAATTAAACCTACATCTAGATAAAGTTGATTAAACTGGAAGAAAAGTTTGGAGCTTAGAGACAGGATTGAAATACTGTGTGTTGTTTCAACCATGCAGTGGGGAGAAGGCTGTGGGAAAGGTTTTACAGTTGGACAGAAGATGATTCAATAGTGAAACGGAGCCACACCATTGAGAATTCACGTTGTCCCATATATGAAATGATAAGGAGATGTGGGTTAAGAGTGGTGCCATATATATATATACTTATATATATATTTCTTTTTGGTATTGCATACATTTTATTCAGAGAGCTAAAAATTTAGGAGCAGTTTGGTGCAATGTGATGCTCCTCAAATGATCCATTGAGCAGATTAGTTTTTGCTGAGATTTTGTTTTCTATTCTGGCATGGATCAATACTTTCATAAAATACAAATGCATTACTAAAATATGAAATAAGCAAAGACATACAATTTATATGCCTCAATTTCTTTACTATTACATTCAACAGGTATAAAAATACTCTGTCAAGTTATTCTGTAAGTATCTAAAACCTTTGTTCCCAATTCCTGGACCCTGCCTTCTTATAAACCAGTAAGAGTCAACAGACCACACTTTAAGGGTTAACTAGAGTGATGGGTAGACTTTAGTGTTGGACAGACTTACATTTAGATCCCATTTGTCACTTCTTTGTGTAACCTGAGAAAGTTACTTATTTAAGTAATATGGTATAAGAGGATAAAACAGAATCAGCACACATTTCCTGATAACATTAGTGTTATGTACAGATTCCATTTTGTAAATGTGAAAATAGTGAGTGATCCTTGTAGTCCTTTCTTTCTTGCTGCCACCTGAAATTATCACCAAAAGACAGATACACACTAGTTTTCCCATTTGTCTTAAGATATCATTTAAAGTACATTTAAAGATATCATTTAAAATACTTATTAGTATTCATCACAAATACTAATAAGGCTGAGGCTTAGTAATGATTCACCCCAGGAAAGTTCACAAGCTAGTTCAAAGATTGAAAAAACAGCCTAAGCATTTGGACAAAACATTGCTAAATGAACAATTCAAGTTCCCAGATGATGCATTAGGCCAGCTGGTGGGGAGGGTAACCAATAGGGGTAAACTCACTATTTGTTGAATGAGTTTCCGGAAGAATTCCTAAGTTGACAACAGATTTGTCTATTGAGTGGAAACATAGGTGGTATGTTACTTCCCATGCAATACCATTGTAATTTTGTTATCTCAAGCATACTATTTTTTAGCCACACATTGGGCTACTCATGAATTCCCACTGTATAAAACAGATGAAAGTACGGTTGTGTTGGTTGAAGCAGGAGAAAGTGAAAGACTTAGAGGTTGAGGGCTTAGAGTAGTGTTTATTTTGCCTTCCTGACTCAAGATGCCTAGGACTAAACAGCCCAATTTGAAATCACTGCACTAAAACTCTATTGAATTCCAGGGATAGGCCAACCAATGAGTCAAATAAATAGCCAAAGGGCTGAAAATAGCCAAGCATAGTTCTTTTTTTTTTTATTGTTGGGGATTCGTTGAGGGTACAAGAAACCATGTTACGCTGATTGCATTTGTTGGTAAAGTCCCTCTTACAATCGTGTTTTTCCCCCAAAAGGTGTGGCACACACCAAGTCCCCACCTACCTTGTTCCTTCCCTCTCTCTGCTCTTCCTTTCCCCACTCCTCCTTCATTCTTTCTCTCTCTCCTCTCCCCTTCCCTCACCCCCCACCATGTCAATAATTGTCACTAATTGTCCTCATATCAAATTTGAGTACATGGGATTCATGTTTCTCCATTCTTGTGATGCTTTACCAAGAATAATGTATCCCACTTCCTTCCAGGTTAATACAAAAGCTGTAAAATCTCCATTTTTTTAATGACTGAATAGTATTCCATAGTGTAGTGCTGGAATACCTAGGTATTTCATTTTCTTTGAAGCTATGGTGAAGGGAGTTGTGTCCTTAATTAGCCTCTCATCTTGACTGTTATTGCCATATACAAAGGCTACTGACTTGTGGATATTGATTTTTATATCCGGAGACATTACTCTATTTTCTGATGACTTCTAGGAGTCTTGTGGTTGAGTCTTTGGGGTTCACTAAGTATAAGATCATGTCATCAGCAAAGAGGGAGAGTTTGACCTCCTCTGCTCCCATTTGGATACCCTTTATTTCCTTGTCTTGCCTAATTGTATTGGCTAGCACTTTCAGCACTATGTCGAATAGTAATGGTGACAGAGGACAACCTTGTCTGGTTCCAGTGGAGGAAAAGTTTTCAGTTTTACTCCATTCAGTAAAATACTTGCTGTGGGTTTGTCTGCTGTTTGTGGCTATCCTCTTACCCAGTGTGCCAAAACTGGTCTCACCCTATGCCCCTGAGGGCTAAGGCTTCAAGGCATCTCAGTCCCCGCCTTTAGGCTGTTCAGTCACTAGATTACTTGCTCCCCACCCGATGCTTGTTCTGCCACCCTGAGGGTGGAGCTTGCTGGGGCAGTTCTTCCAGGATGGCTCCTCACGGCCCACAACCAAACACTGGCAGCTCCATCTGGCTTGGTAGCTCAGTCTGGAGCCCCAGACAACACTCAAAGACCTCTACACTCTTGCCCTAGTTCTCCCAAGGCAGTTCAACCGAGTGCCAAGTCCAAAAGAAACCCAAACAGCTCACAGGCAACGCCTTTCCCGTTTGCAATCTGAATGCTGCTGCAGCCACAGCCACTGGCAGGATTAGACTGAATGAACACACACAACCACTTGCCAGATCTCCACTGCTTTTGCCTTCCTCAGAGGGTCCAGAAGTCCCACGCTGTCTCCCTATGTCCCCAAAGAGATGTTTCTGGGCAGATCCCTCCAGCCAGAAATGCACAAAGTCTTCTCTCCCCAGTCTCACCGTGCCCAGTTGCAGGGAAGCTGTTACTTGGCCGCCATCTTAAAGCCTTCTCCCACACACACTTTTTTGACACTAGCCTCTTGTGCATTGAATTTATACTAACATTCTATGGCAAAGTGTTTGAAGGAACATGGTATTAAAACGTGATGCCTTACTGCCTTACAAGGAATACTCTAAATTCCTTTCCATTGCATGCAAGGTAATTCCTTCTTTCATCTCATTTACCTGTCCAACTTCTTCCTCCTCTTTTGTACACCTTTCTATCCTCCATTACCCTGAGATACTGGTAATCTTCCAACTGACCCATACTTTCACCTCTCCAAATTCTGACTCATGCTATCTTTTATTCTTGTAATACTCTGTTGACAGAGTATTGACAGTATATTTTAATCCCTAAATAATTTTTCATGATTAAGTATTTAAAATGGAATAAAAACATCTCCATTTTGATGTGAACTTAAAACTGCTCTTAAAAATTAAGTACTTTAAAAAGTTAAGTAATTGAATAGAACAGCAAAATGAAAATGAATAAGTGAAGAATTTAGGATAACTAGAAGCATATAATCTGCAGTTAGTAAATGGCTCAAAATATAGATAAAAATGAATAGCTTAAAGTTAAGACACACACACAGAGAAATATAATATAGTTTTACTAGCTACAAAATATTGAGAAGAATACATTGCAGAGGGAATAGCTAAGGCCCTGTGATGTTACAAATCCAGTGTTCGAAAATAATAATAAAATAACTTTGTACTTTTCCTATCAGATTGTGTCAAAGGAGGTTACTAGATCAAGATAAAAGCACTAACAAAGCAATTAATAATCTTGAAATCCTGATGATAAGGGGAGAATAAAAGAAAAAAAATTAACTGTTGAAAGGAAACCATAATGAGTCAGGAGATTCAACAACTTAAGTAACCTGAATTCCAATTGGAATTCATTGGGGAAGTGTGTATAAAAGTAATCTGAAAGAATAAATTAAATTAAAGACTATTTCAAACATAAGATAAAAAACTTATGAACAAGAGAAACCATCTATTCAGAATGAAATAAATCAAGTGGTGTTCGTGACGCAGAAAATAGTCAATGCATTATGAGCACTGAGGTTAGAGGATGGGTAAGGAAAAAAAAACATCAAATAGGATTGTAAAAGGCATTTAAAAAGAGCTATAGAAGTGGTAAAGATATCTTTGAAGTTAAATATAGGAATCCTACTGATTTAACACTTTCATCTTGAAGTGGCCAGTGTGATACCTTTTACAGAGAAGTCTTATTTGGTTGGGTTTTCATATAAATCCAAACTTTTCACAAAGTTTCTTTTATTAGACATTATGTACATTGAAACATCAGAAAATAAAACAAAATATTGAAAAAAATCGGTACAACCTGTTACTGCTCTAGGAAATAGTCATAAATTTTGATGATATATTTTTGTGCTTTAGAGTAACAAATTATGAATACAGGGAAGTATGGAAGCCTGTATGGGACCAAGACTGCACATTGCTACTGGGGAAAGAATCCTCTCTTTTCTCATAATGTATCAAAATGACAAAAATCATAAGACACAGATAACCCTGACTATGGGGTCAGTGTCAATTACCTGAAATACCCTCTATGCTAAGGATGATATCCATCTCAGTCACCTTATTTTGCAAAGAAATAGTTGACATCATCTTAAAATAGTTTTAGGATTCCAAGGAATTCCATAAAGCAACTGTAAAATACCCCTGTTCAGTGACTAGTTCTGTTTAAGGCTCTAATCCCAATTAATGAAGCTACTGACATGAGAAAAACCAACCAAAACAGTAATATGCCTCCTCCTTATAACCTCTGTCAATATCCATTAAGTACTCTATAAACCCAAGAAATGCATGAAGTGCTTCAGTCTGAAGTAGAGGGTAGCAGGCTGATGGGAAACAAATCATTTTGTTTTTGAAAATAATTTGGGGGGAATAAGCAAGATACTTCAAAAACTAAATAATATTTTACAGTACACTATTGTAAAATCCAGAAAAATGAGGGTACTGAGAACATTTAGTAAACTGACCCAAAATTTTGGAACTAGGGAATTAAGGAGATAATTTTGATTTTATTCTCTCCAGAAGATTAATTTTCAATGAATACTCTCTTGATGTACTACTTAACTCATGTTAAGCAGAACTTGGCATTTCCATTATTTTTCTAGATAATTAGTAATCCAGTTGCTCCAAATAACTGATAGAGTTGGACTATTCTGTATGTACCTTTCATATTTATACCATGATATAAAGAATTGGAGAAGATATGAATTAAAACAACAGTTTAATTATTTTTAACTTGACAACCCTCTCACTTTTTTTCTTTTCATTCTTTTAATTTTAATTTTCTATTAGAGTTGAGATCTCACATTATTGCCCAGGCTGGAGAGCAATGGCACAATCCTAGCTCACTGCAGTCTTGAACACCTAGGCTCAAGTGATCCTCCCACCTGAGAGTAGCTGGGCCTATAGGCATGTGCCATCACATACAGCTAATTTCTAAAATTTTTCTAGAGACAGGGTCTTGTGATGTGCCCAGGATGGTCTCAAACTCCTGGCCTCACAGGACACTCCCACCTCAGCCACCTAGGTGACTGGAATCACAGGTGTGAGCCACCATCCTCAGCTTATTAGCAAGTCTGCCTTACCACAATGTGATTGTTACATATACAGTAGAGCCTCCATAGTTGACCACCTCCCTGCATTGACCTAATTTTTATAGACTAGACATGCACCACAGGTTCTCAATGGAAACACTTTATGTTCATCACCTCCATATGTTGACCAGTTTGTTACAATCCCTTGGGTGGTCAACTTATGGAGGTTCTACTGTATTAAAAGCATCATGATTTTTATTTACTGATTTTTTTAAGTGTTTTCTCTTTTATTGTTGGGGATTCATTGAGGGTATAAGAAAAATGTTACACTGATTGCATTTGTTGGGTAAAGTCCCTCTTACAATCGTGTTTTGCCCCCAAAAGGTGTGGCACACACCAAGACCCCACCCCTTTGCTCCTTCCCTCTCTCTGCTCTTCCTTTCCCCACACCTTCCTCATTCTTTATCTCTCTGCTCTCCCCTTCCCTCACCCCCACCATGTCAATAATTGTCATTAATTGTCCTCATATCAAACTTGAGTACATGGGATTCATGCTTTTCCATTCTTGTGATGCTTTACTAAGAATAATGTGTTCCACTTCCATCCAGGTTAATACCAAGGCTGTAAAGTCTCCATTTTTTTAATGGCTGAATAGTATTCCATAGTGTACATACACCATAGCTTGTTAATCCATTCCTGGGTTGGTGGGCATTTAGGTTGTTTCCACATTTTGGCAATTGTAAACTGAGTTGCAATAAACAGTCTAGTGCAAGTGTCCTTATGATAAAAGGATTTTTTTCCTTCTGGATAGATGCCTAGTAATGGGATTGCAGGATCAAATGGGAGTTCTAGCTTGAGTTCTTTGAGAGTTCTCCATACTTCCTTCCAAAAAGGTTGTATCAGTTTGCAGTCCCACCAGCAGTGTAAAAGTGTTCCCTTCTCTCCACATCCATGCCAGCATCTGCAGTTTTGAAATTTTGTAATGTGGGCATTCTCGTTGGAGTTAGATGGTATGTCAGGGTGGTTTTGATTTGTTTTTCTCTAATAATTAGGGATGATGAGCATTTTTTCATATATTTGTTAGCCATTCATCTGTCTTCTTTAGAGAAGGTTCTATTCATGTCTCTTGCCCATTGA
>CAUYON010005561.1:0-10902 GCA_963573935.1 Arctocebus calabarensis | reverse complement strand
TTTTTTTTTTCTTTTTGTAGAGTCTCACTTTATCGCCCTCAGTGGAGTGCCGTGGCATCACACAGCTCACAGCAACCTCCAACTCCTGGGCTTAGGCGATTCTCTTGCCTCAGCCTCCCGAGTAGCTGAGACTACAGGCGCCTGCCACAATGCCCGGCTATTTTTCTGTTTTCGCAATTTGACCGAGGCTGGGTTTGAACCCGCCACCTTCAGTATATGGGGCCGGTGCCCTACTCAATGAGCCACAGGCGCCGCCCAAAAGCTACATTTTTTAAAGATTTCCAAATCTACTTAGGTTTTTATTTCAAAAAAGATGATCATTGGCTCAGCGCCATAGCACAGTGTTTATGGCGCCAGCCACACACACTGAAGTTGGTGGGTTGGAACTCGGCCTGGGCCAGCTAACCAACAATAACAACTGCAACAAAAGATAACTGGGCACTGTGGCAGGCACCTGCAGTCCCAGTTACTTGGGAGGCTGAGGCAAGAGACTCACTTATGCCTAAGAGTTTGAGGCTGCTGTGAGCTGAGATGCCACAGCACCCTACCAAGGGCGACATAATGAGACTGTCTCCAAAAAAAAAAAAAAAAAAGATGATTATTACAAAAAAATTAAATTAAATCTTCATCAAAATAAATGTTTCTATTATATACAGTGACGCCTCTTAAAGAGATAAAGAATTTGCAAAGACCTCCTATTAAACCTAATTCTGTGAAACCAATAGGAAATTTTAAGTAGGTTTCACTATAAATAAAAACTGGGTATTCTAGTCTGATGAGATACAAAGTGATCATAAACTCCTAAGTCAGTATTATTTCACACTGTTACACTGTTACACTGTTTCTGATCCCTTGTTTTCTCCTCAGTAAGCACTAGAGATGAACGGAGAGCAGAAACGTATTCCTGCCTCAAAACACCCTGGAATTAGTAGCCTTACTGTTCAGCTTTAGTAACCAAACAACACAGAAAACATCAGAAACTCTGGTCTTCAGAGATTTTCTGTTGGCAAAATGCCAACCAACCAACTTGGCTTACAAAGACCTTTTTATTGGCAAAATGTCAACTAACAAATTGGCTATCTCAAATTCTCTTTGGGAAGGACTCCAGAGGTGTGTGTTTAAAAGTACAACTTTTTTACATTTCTTAAAATATCTATTCCAATAGCCTATCTTTAAAGTTAAGTTGTTCACAAACATAACTGCATCCTAATCGAAAGAGCTGTTTGGGGTACAAGGGTTAAAGAGATCTGATTGATTCCTATACATGCTTTTATTTACAGAGATTGCTTCAGCAGCACAAAATAAAAACCAACCAGTGCAATACAAACTCAGATTTATTTATTTATTTATTTTTTGAGACAGAGCCTCAAGCTGTCCCCCTGGGTAGAGTGCTGTGGCATCACAGCTCACAGCAACCTCCAATTCCTGGGCTCAGGCGAGTCTCCTGCCTCCGCCTCCCAAGTAGCTGGGACTACAGGCACCCGCCACAATTCCCCGCCTTCTTTTGGTTGCAACCAGCATTGTTGTTTGGTGGGCCCTGGGTGGATTCGAACCTGCCAGCTCAGGTGTACATGGCTGGCGCCTTAGCCCATTGAGTCACAGGCACCAAGACACAAACTCAGATTTAAATTCCAACCTTTTCTTATTTAAAAATACATACATAATAATGATGAAAAATTACGAAAATCCAGATATGGGCTAAACTAAAAACAGAATACAAAAAGGGAGGAAGTAGGCAGTATATAAAGTAAGGGCACCATCAAATACTTTTGGTTAACATCTCAAGGCTTTACAATACTAAAAAATGCCAGAAGTATTTTTTGGATATCAAGTAGTATTTAGATGTGTTGATAACTCAGGAAAAAAATTACCTTTTACTTGAAAAGAATATAATACTAGGCCAGGGAGGGTGGCTTACACCTGTAATCCTAACAATTAGGGAGACTGAGGTACGAGCATCATTTGAGCCCACTAGTTCAAGGCTACAGTGAGCTAATGATCCCAGTACTGTCCTTATGCACTGGCAACAAAACAAGACCCTATCTCCACACACACACACACACACATACACACACACACACAAAAGAATGAGACACTAAATTTGGCTGTTCTTTGTACTGGGTACTAAAGTGAACTCCATTGAAGTGTGTATATATGGTGTTTTATTTTTATTAATGCAAGTTAAGCATAAATATCAAGTACTAACTTTCACATGGGCCCAATTTCCATGTAAAATTTAGGCAGCATATAAGGTTAAGTTCTGAGAATATGATCGTAGAAAGAAAAGAAATACTGGGCAGCGCCTGTGACTCAGTGGGTAGGGTGCCAGCCCCAAATACAATGGGTGGCGGGTTCAAATCCGGCTTCAGCCAAACTGCAAAACAGAAAAATAGCTGGGCGTTGTGGCGGGTGCCTGTGGTCCCAGCTACTCGGGAGGCTGAGGCAAAGAGAATCGCCTAAGCCCAGGAGTTGGAGGTTGCTGTGAGCTGTGAGCTGTGACACCATGGCACTCTACTGAGGGCGATAAAGTGGGACTCTATCTCTACAAAAATAAACAAACATTTGTAAACTTAACTTCCTGGAACTTGGAAATTTCCAGGTTCTGTGAAATCTTGTAGTTCTGTAGGGGCTAGAATAGCATCTCCCGCTTGATTCAAACTGGCCAATGAGAAGGGTACCTGTGGGGGGGAACTTTTTGACTGTTGATAAAAAGGGAAAGATCAAGCCAGATGAGGAGTGTGGCCATTTGGAATTCTTCTATGCCGTAAGCTACCAGCTGGTGAATAAAGCCCTTTCTCTTAAAAAAAAATAAAAAATAAATAAATAGAATAAAAAAAGAAATACTATAAAATACTAAAGAGAACTATATGTCAAAGAGAGCATATTAATACTTCAGAAGATAAACTCAGGACATGCTGAAGCTCTCAAATCCAATAATTATAACAAAGTTAGTATCAGCCCTATAATAACACTGGAACAATGGTCTACCACCTAAAACAGAAGCAAACAAACACTTTCTATAAAATGCTAGATACTAAGTATTTCCAGTTCTTTGGGCCATATGATCTGTCCCATCTCAACTGTGCTGTTGAAATGTGAAAGCTGCAACAGACAATATGGATACCAATGAGCATGGCTGTGTTCCAATAAAACTGTTTATTAATACAAAACCTTTCGATCAGGCTTAAGGTTATGGTTGGCTGATCCCTCATCTAGAATGTGAAGGAAATCTATATAATAAATTTTTCTAAAGATTGTTGCTATAATCCTGGGAAAAAGATGTGTGTGTGGCTTTTACACAGAGTCATCTTTCCATATCCTAAGGGGATTGGTTCTAGGACACCTGCAGATTATCAAAATCCTAGGATGCTCAAGTCCTTTATATAAAATGATTTGTGTTATAACACAATGCACATCTGCCCATACATTTTATTTTAAATCTGTAGATTACTTATAATACTTGATACAACATTGTGTAAATAGTTTAGTTATAGTGTATTTAAAAATATTCACATCTTTTTTGTTGCATTATTTTCTTCCAAATATTTTACATCCAAGGTTGTTGAATCCATGAATGTAGAACCTACTGACAGTTTGCCTGCATTTCAGCTTTTCCTTTGTGAATGGTGATAGTATGTGTACCTAACTTCTAATACAAAACACTAGGAAAATAAAGGCAGAAACAATGTATATGTTCAGAGATGAGGCAACAAAATCTGAACTATCTCCAACCCCCAAAGGGATAACTTATTCTGAATAAATGAATGAGTGCTCACTACTTAGACCTGCAAGAACATTTCCATCTTAACTTCTGAGGATAGTTAGGTTTAAGAGTCAAAGCAAAAAGCGATAAATACTTTAAATTAGCCTTTAACTCAAGATAAAGTTACAACTGAAAGTCTCTTTAAAAGCTCATCAAATGGAGCTGTGCACCAATAATTCTGTGCCCACAAAGTAACGAGCAAGACTAAAGGAAGGTCAAAAAGCAAAGTCTGACCAGGCACAATGGCTCATGCCTATAATCCCAGCACTTTGGAAGGCCAAAACAGGAAGGTAGTTTGAGCCCAGGAGTTCGAAGTTACAGTAATCTCAGTCATCTATGACTAGACCACTGCACTCTAGCATGTGTGACAAACCAAGACCTGTCTCCTTCAGAAGGAAAAGAAAGAAAAAGAACATCCACATGTGTGTTTGCTCCTACATCTCATTGCCCATCTAGGGTCACACCCTTTAGGGAATAGGGCTGGGGCATAGTTGCACAGGGGAAGGGAAAACATTCTGTTTCAATATTAAATAGCCATGATTACTTCATACTTGTTATAAGATGTTTCTTAAAGAAAAATCAATTAAATCCCAAATATCAGATTAGGTTAGCCTTAAAATTAAATCTCCATAGGTTATAATTCCACTTTATTATTCTAAACGTGAATAAGTTTCTAAAGTTAAAGTTCTCCAAGTTAGAAGGGTGCTGTGGCTCATGCCTGCAATTCTAACACTCTTGAGGCCGAGCACAAGGATCAATTGAGTCAAGGAATTTAAGACTGGCCTGAGCAAGAGGGAAACCCATCTCTACCAAAAATTAAAAAAAAAATCAGATAGAAATGGTGATGAGTGCCTGTAGTCCCAGCTACCTAGGAGGCTGAGGCAGGCGGATCACTTGAGCCCAAGAGTTTGAGGTTGCTGTGAGCTGGTGATGACACCACTGTATTCTAGTCAGGGTAATATAGCAAAACTCTGGTCTTCAAAAGAAGAAGCCAACGCCCCCTTCCCCCAAACAAAACAAAACAAAAAACCACCAAACTCTTCCTCTTTAAACAGTATACTCTGAATATAAATTATCTATCTTTAATGTTTCAAGTTCATATTATCATTACCGATAATTAATGACTGGCCATAATTCAGTGCTGTGATAATGGTACCCTCAAGGAAAGTGACTAAGGATATTCTTTTCTGGTACTACATAAACCAAGATTTTTTTTTTTTTTTTAGAGACAGAGTCTTACTTTGTCGCCCTTGATAGAGTGCCGTGGTGTTACTGCTCACAACAACCTCCAGCTCCTTGGGCTTGCTTAGGCAATTCTCTTGCCTCAGCCTCCCGAGTAGCTGGGACTACAGGCGTTTGCCACAACGCCTGGCTATTCTTTGTTGCAGTTTGGCTGGGGCCGGGTTTGAACCTGCCACCCTCGGTATATGGGGCCGGTGCCCTACTCATTGAGCCACAGGTGCTCCCCATAAACCAAGATTTTAAGTAGCATTATTTTTTTGTATTCCAAGTTTCCAGATTTAAGCCAGAAGAGCATATATCTAAAATCTTTAATTTAAACTATTATGATAAGTATATACATCCTAGGTCCTACCAAGACTACCAGGAGGCCCTATGCTGTTTTCTGGTTAGTAATGACTAACCTCCATAGGTGTCCTTACCCTGGATGTTTGCCATCACTCATTTCAGTTGCGTAGGGGACATGCAGAAGCAGGTCAGTGTGAGGTGAGGTGACATTAACTTATCCTAATTAGTGCCTATTCTTTCAATGCTCCAGGAACAAATCATTGAGGATATTAATAAATATGTTATTAATCTATAAACAATCAAAAAGTGAATAATTTTGTTAACTGAATCAAAGAGAAATAAATGAAAAGGAAATTTGATCCAATGCAGATAATGAGTCTGAACTCACTTCCTATCTCCACTAATAACTCATTTTCTAGTTTTTAGCCTTTGCTGTTTACTGAGAGAAGGCGTATCAATCATGTTTTTGTATATGTGTCATAGTGGTGTTATAACTAGCGCCTATAAATGTGTTCTGAAAACAAGACCATGATAGATGTAGTATGGGGCCCTACAGTAGCACCCTAGGTGATTTTCCCCTCTTACCTCTTTGTTTGGAAGGCTCCTCCTCCTCTGTTGGCTCTGATGGGTCGTAATAGTCACTACCGTAAGTGAACCCCACAGCATTGTAGCTCCCATCCTCTGCTAGGGCTTCACTCAATCGCTTGTATTCTTCCTCTTGAATAAAAATGAGAATTTTATTAACAAAAACGGAAATTTACTGAGAAAAACTTTATATATTTCTAAAGTTGTAGCTATCAGTAAAGCATACAACATACTTTTTACAACCTCCTTTTGGAGTGAAAATGCTTTCAAAAATTCACACTTTGTGTATCTATCAGTATGTACTTTTGCAGTACATGTTTACCCACAGACAGCTGAATACACATCTTTTGTGGAAAATTTCTTCCTGCTGAGAAAATGTTGGGATTAAGAACTATATAGAAGATTGTTATGGCAAAGACAAGAACATCAATTTTAATTTATACGATACTGTTAAAGAAGAACAGTTAAAGAGATTGGTTTTTGTTTTTTTCAAATCCCAGTCTGCCCTCAAAAGCTGGGAAAATTCTTTGTGGCTCTATATATAAACTATCCTGAGGTCCTCTCAGAACGCAAAGACTCCTGTTTTTCCAATCCACTGGGTACTGTCAAGATAATATCAGAAAGAGTGAGTATAAAAAAATGAATGGGAGTAAATTTTTAATACTTAAAAATTTTTAAAAAGTTTGTTGCTTAAGTAAGTTTTTCTTGAGCAGTACCTTGCCTTGCCTCCTCCTCAAGCAAGTCCGTATGCAAGGCTAAATACCTCTCTTCATCACACAGGGCATCTATTCGTGCCTCCTCTTCAGATAGCTGATAATCTCTGTTCCATGTGGAATACTCAGCATCATACTCAGAAAGGTCATGCAGGTGACCACGTCCATCATATCTGTAATATGAACAAGCTGGTCAATAGAAAGAAATTAATGTCTAGATTGGTGTGTGTGATTTTTTTCATATATATACTTACCAATTAAAATAAAGAAATAAAAATATTAAAACAAATATAAAAACTCTTCTCAGATTTATATTTAATTTTGCAAATCATATCTCACCTACTTTTAAACTCAAATTATCTTAACAAAGTCAAAATTCCTTTCTATAATATGATAAAACTTATAATTAAAGGCAAACAATCCTTTATTATCATAAATGTTATCCATTTCACTGGCAGTTCTTACCATTATGGTTTGTCCAACCATTCAATGCCACTTGCAAAAAAAAAAAAAATCTTTTTTCTGAAAAGTCAAATATCATAGCTTACATTCACACAAACCGAATACATAAATACCTATCCGTAAGAACCAAACGGTCGAAATTTCCTCGCGTCTTTCTGCTAGTCCCGAACTCTCAGGAGAGATCTTCATCAAAGAAACTTGCGTCCATTGGAGGTAAAATCTTGGCTAGGCTCGCTCCCTAGCCACTTGGCTGAGGAAATAAGTGCTGGGTTATGTGATAGAGAGACACACATACATAGGAACAGTGACATATACATGCAGTTTAAGGAGGTTCACTGCAAACAGAGCAAAACTATTAGAAGATGCAGTATCGATATTTCCTTCTGAACGTTATACCCCCGGAAATAATATACATGAAGATATACCTTTGTTTCTCTTAAGTGGATCAATAGGGTATTTCAGCCAAATTAAGAATGAGAGCACTTTCTGCTATTCTTTTAATATAAACAAGTCAATGAAGACCTTGCCAATGTATTACTATCCAATAACAAATGAGTTAGTGAATTTTACTTAAAACATTCAAGATTCAGGATTTCGAAAACAAATGTAGAGAGACAAACAAAAGTCTGCCTAATTTTTTAATGCTGATTTTTGTAATGGGGACCAAAAATGTTAATGTTAAAAAAAAAAAGAAAGAAATTTACAGAGAAAAAGCCAAAAATTCCAGGGTTGCCAAGTTATTGAATTTGATTAATTTTCAAAATTAACTTTAATGTAAACCTCCTTAACTTACAAATGTAGATTATTTTAAAATATTGCACATGTACATGTGTAGCGTTTGCTCCCCACCAGTTTTGAAAGGCCTGACTCAAATCACATAAAGAATGATATGGAAAACTGCATAAAGAGCTCAGACTTCATTGCTTACCAAACTTTAATAATAAATATCACAAGTAACACTTTGGAAAAGCAAGCCTGATAACTCAGGTGACATATTCAATATAAACATTTAAAGGCACAGCATGTTTGAGCACAGTGCAGAGCCATCAGATCCAGATCTGATGTGATCTGGCCACCCTTGCTACATGAGTTCTTGTTTTCTAGATCTAACTCCAAATAGAAATGTCAGGGATGGAAAAAGGCCTATTTGGTCATTAATGTGTCCATCTGGCCAGCTCAGAGGTCATCCCTACAGTCACATTCCAGGGCTTTGCAGAATCCAGTTTTAATGGTGTCAATCGATGGGCTTCTTTCAGTTGGAGAGACTATTCCACAGTTAATGGTTGGTCATGGTTAATTTTTCGGTCCGGGCCCCAGAAATAATGTTGCTAAACTGGCAAAAAACTAAACAAAACAAAACCCCGAAGAAACCCCCAAAACCCAAAATGCAGGTAAGAGGGAAAGGAAAGGGAGAATGAAAACATGGAAGAGAGGGGGGAGCAAACAACCTACATCATGTAATGTCATCCTTTTCAAATCAAACGCCTTTGGAAATCCCTAATCTCAGGCTCCCTCTGCCCATAATAGCTAATCATCTTCCAGGGTGATCACCTAAAACAGGTTTGATTTGAAAAGAAGCAACACATCTACATCCCATCTCCACCCTTCAGTTTCAAGAGACAGTGAAACCAGCTCTAAGAACACTACCTCTTAAGCAGGGCCTGGCTCCGCACGAAGTCAACTGACCTCCCACTGATAGGCAACGCCACCCACTACCTCAATCTGTCAAACTCGTCGAGGAGGGGGTCGCTGGGGGGAGTCAAATGTCACGCCGGCAAAGCACAGGCGCCCCACTGAGGGCGCTGGGGTATGAAAGGTTCAGGCTAACTCACAGAGTCCGAAAGAAGCTTCTAACCTCAGTGTGCGGCGTTTCGGAAGAATAAAAAGCGCGCTTCCCGGACTGCCCTCCCAGCACACCGAACAGAGAGAGCGCACAACCCCATGGCAGCGCCGGGCGGCAAGCCCAAGGCACTGGTCAGGAGAGACCCCGGGCACCGGCAGCTTCCACCACGCGGAATCGCCAACTGCAGCCCGGCGACAGGGGCGAGGGGTCGAGTGGGGCTGCGGGAGCAGAGACGATCCCTCCGGCGACAGACGCGGCACGCAATTCCAGCCAGTGCCTTAGGGCAGGTTTCACCGTCCCCCTCCCCCAAGAACACCAGGAGGAGGTGGGTCGGGGGGGTCCCCCGGCTCCCCGCGGGCTCCAGAAACCCCCTTCTTAGTCCTGGCCATCAAGTCAACATCGGACGAAATCAAGCGGGCGAGGGAAAGGGAGGATCGACGGGTGGGGGGAGGAACCGACCTGTCGATGAGGATCTTGTGGTCCCCCATCCAGGGGATGAGATGCTGTCCCTGTTCCTGGGCCAGGGCCCGCTCGTCGTCCCGGAATAGTTTGCAGGCATAGCCAAAAACCAACAGCTCCACTCGGCTCCCCCCACCGCCGGCGCCGCCGGGCCCGGCCTCCTCCTTCGCGCTGCTTTTCCTCTCGGGTTTGGCGCGCCCTCCACCCGCGCCGTACATGACAGCGTCCCCGGCGTCCAGGCTGGTCCTCTTCTGGGCCGCTCGATGTCCCTGCCGCCTCTGCCTGGCCTACACCCTCAGTCAAAAGCTTCGTTTCCCGGCCCCAACCTCAACACTGCCGCCATAGCGGGCCACAAAATGGACGAAGCGCAACTTCCGACAAGAGGGCCCGTACTTCCGGCGATTGCACCGACAGATTCGCCACAGCTCGGAGCTTATTTGAGCCGCTGGAAAACATGCTAACCTTAGTTTTAGCATTCAGATGCGTCGTTACAATCAGGTCTGCTTCGTGAAGGTGAGAGCGCATTTTTAATTTTAGTTTCGGGGGCGGTCATCCAGAACATAACGAAAGCGCGGCGTGGGATCGCGCGCCGGCTTCACTGCGGCCGGTCTGGGAGGTGGTGGAGGCGCGGGGAGTGGGCTGGTCGCTGGTGCCCGGTCCCGGCGGCCGTGGAGGGGCTCGCTACGGGCGCGGCGTTCAAGTGGCGAGCCATGGCCGGACGTGCTTTGCCTAGGAGGGTGCTTTCTTTTCCCGAAGCCCTGTTTTCTTCTCGGTTGCAACGCGGAAGGTTTCCAAGCCAACCGTCCAAGGCTTGTAAGCTGTAAAACACTCGCTTCGCGGCGGGATTGTAGAGCCCTAGGGACATCTGTCGGGGGAGGCGTGCTCGTGGTGGAGGGAGACCCCAGTCTTAGACCCTAGTTGCCTGGATATGGTGTGAGTTTTGCTTAGTGCGCTCTCCCCTGGGGTGCAGTTTTCCCGTCTGGGGTTCCATTGGGATCTTTCGGGTCCTTTTAGTTAAGTAATTTCAGGTAAGCTGGTCAGAGGGGCTGGGATGAGAACGCTCAAATCCCCCAATTTGTGCCTGTGACTGGAAGATTCTATGACAGGCACACATCCTCCTTTCTGGGCCTCTGATCCCTTTTCTGAGACATAATGTCTTTTTATAAGTAATGTTGAAATGAGGTAAAGCATGCGAATGAATTTTAACTGGTTTTGAAAATTAAGCAGCAAGCAGGTCTCACCAAATAGTCTTTATTCTAGTTTTCCTTGACTGGTTACACTTATGTGTTTTCTTTGCGCAGCCTCCTCACCCATGTTTAACTCATCATCCCTGTTCTCAATGTGGCCATATCTCTCCACACTGTCTAGCATTTCCCCTAACTTGTGGTCACATAGCCCTTCTGATTTTTTTTTTTTTTTTTTTTTTTGAGACAGAGCCTCAAGCTGTCACTCTGGATAGAATGCTGTGGCATCACAGCTCACAGCAACCTCCAATTCCTGGGCTCAAGCGAGTCTCCTGCCTCTGCCTCCCAAGTAGCTGGGACTACAGG
>CAUYON010005558.1:0-26976 GCA_963573935.1 Arctocebus calabarensis | reverse complement strand
CAAGAAAATGCCATGAAGGCTATCTCTAACAGTATGATCAAAATATTTCTGATTGTATATGAAGCACATTCTGCCCTATGATTGCACCAATGTACACAATTATGATTTAATAAAATTATTTTTAAAAAAAAGAAAAAAATTAGCTCATTGAAACAAACATAAAACTCCAAGATATCTTAGGAAACTAGTACATGAACAGTGCTGACATGTAAAACATTTATAAAGAACATGGCCTAAAAAACATAGACTGCAAGCAGTACAGGTATGCTGAGTATACTTTGAAATAATTTGTACAGTGTATTTACAACCCCCAGAATAGAGGGTTTAACAGAAGAGGAAGGGAATGACTTATTTTTTTTTTTTACGGGGCTGGGTTTGAACCCGCCACCCTTGGTATATGGGGCCGGTGCCCTACTCACTGAGCCACAGGCGCCGCCCAGAAATGTCTTTTATTCTTTATGCAACTACTATGTACCAAGCACTTTCTATCTGTGGCCCCCAACCCCAGGCTGCAGACCAGTACCAGTCCGAGACCTGTTGGCAGGAGGTGAGTAGTGGGCGAGCCAGCAAAGTCTTATCTGTATCTGCAGCTCTCCCCATTGCTCACTTCACCACCTGAGCTCCACCTCCAGACAGATCAGCAGCAGCATTAGATTCTCATAGGAGCATTAACCCTACTGTAAACTGGGCCTGTGAGGAATCTAGGTCATACTCGCCTTATGAGAATCTGATGCCTCACAATCTGAGGTGGAAATGTAGTGCACTTGAATCATCCTCAAACCATCCTCCTCTCCCTGGTCCACGGAAAAACAGTCTTCCATGAAACCAGTCCCTAGTGCCAAGAAGGCTGGTGACCATATATGTTTAGGCATTAATAGTTTAGAATTAATCAAAAGGCCTCGGTTTGAGTCTTGCCTCGGCCATTACCAGCTAAGTGATCTAGGGAAATTTATTTAATATCTCTAAACTTACTCACCTACAATATTGTTTTTCATCAAAAGATTTTTTTCATCAAATTTTGAATATCTACAAGACACTAGGTCCTAAAGAAACATCAGCGAACAAGACTAACACACTCCTGTCCCCTGTAGGTTTACGATATGGTAAAAGAGCCATAAGTCAGTCACATAAAATGTATTGGGTATAAACTGTCATAAAATTCTAGACAAGAACAAGAAAGAAAAAGCCCACACTCTCACGGAGCTTATATTCGAGTGAAGGAGGGGGAGAAACACCCAATAATCACACAAATAGGTAAATGAAACAAAATCTTTAATGTGACTGCAATGCAAAATGTTAAAATAGGATAATGCAATATCAAATGTAGCTACCTGAAATTGGATAGTCTTCCATTTATGAGGAAATCATTCTTACACTGAGATCTAAATGATAGCAAAGCGCCAGGCTGGCAAACATTAGGAGACAAAGAGCATTCTAGAGAGAAGAAACAGTTGGTTTAGAAACAGACCAAAAGGCCCTTAGAGATAAGCCTGGTCTATCTAAGGAATAAATAAGGCCAGAAGTGGTTAAAGCATAGTGGACAAGAGGAGAAGTGTCAAACCACCATCTGAGAGATGGGATGGGCCAGGGTCAGCCAAGGCTGTGCATTAGATTAAAGAATGTTATTCTGTGTTTTATAGAAAGCCACTGAAGGGTTTTTAAGCAGGAAAGTGGTACAATCTCTGCAGTGCTTTTAAAATGTGTCCAAATATTGTTTTGTACTTCTCCCTTGGGGGGTTAGGTGAAGACTCATTTCTCTCCCCTTGAGAGTAAGCTGGACTTGGAGACTCACTTCAAACGAAGAGAAAAAAGCGAAAGTAATGGAGTGCTTTCAAGGAGAGATGATTGAACACACTGGGACTGCCATCTGGCTCTCTCTCTCTCCCCAGGGTCAGTCACAGAGGACACTCAAGCAACCCTCTGGAGAGCCCCATGAAATGGAGGCCTTTTAGCCAAGAGATAAAGACAAACTGAGGCCTCCTGCCAACAGCCAGGTGAGCGAACTTGGGAGCAGACTCTCCAGCTCCAGTCAAGCCTCTGGATTATTGCGGGCTCAGACAAAAATCTTTATTACAATTGCATGAGAGAGCTCACTCCAGAACGCCCAGGTTAAGTCATTGTAGAATTCCTGACCCACAGAAACCATAAGATAACATTTTTTTTAAGGCACTGAATTTGGGGTAATTTTTATTCATAAGCAATAGATAACGAATACTGATTTTCGTACCTGGATATGGAGTAATGGTATAACTAAGCCTAAAATGTAGGAGTAGTTTTGGAATCAGGCAGTGGATGCTGAATGAACTTCAATGAGTGAGTAACAACTAGAAGTCGCAAAGAGACTGGAGCAGCATCAAGACCTTCGAGGAAGTGGTCTTAGTTTGGGCTGCTGTAACAAAATACCTCAGACTAGGAAATTTAGAAACAAAACTTTATAGCTTACAGATCTGGAAGCCAGGGAGTCTAAGATCAAGGCTTTGCCGAGTTTGATATCTACTCAGGGCTCATTCCTCAGGGCTGGCCTTCTACATCCTCCCGTGACTCTCACAAGCCTCTTCTATAAGCTCCACTCACAAGGGCTCCCTCATGACCTGATCACCTACCCACAGCCTCTTAATACCCTCCTTGTGGGGGAGAAGTTCCGACACACAGAGTTTGGAGAGACAATAACATTCAGGCCATCGTAGAAGCTATGGATCCAAGTCTAAAGCAAACTAAGAAACATCATAGTGGAAACTGGAGAAAAATGGCATCCTTGTTACGGAGTGACAGAAAGTCACCTTCATTAATAAGGAAAGGAGAACATGCACCTAAGGAACCAGGAGAAGCAGATTTCAAGGCAGATTTAGAAGGTGCTACCTGGTTTCTTCTTGTTGCTCACAGTAAAATGTACGAGAAAACAGAGAAGTTAAAGGAGACGCTATTAAGCAAAACAAGGCCAAACTTGCTGGTTTGGAAAATCCCCTCTCCAGATGGCACATCATGCTAAAACTGAGATAGCTTCCAGGCAGAAATGAAATCCAGGGCACTGTCAAGAAGGCACAGTGCAAAAAAAGAAGCTAAGGATTTTAAGATGTGACCTTAAAATCTTAAGTTCACATCTCTGAAAGATCCTTCAATCAACCGTTGAGTTCAAGAACACATCTCCTAAGAAGTTTAAAGGGGTCTAGATCCCTCAGCAGGTCCCGGAGAAGCCCAAGTTAAAGTAAAGCACATCTCCAAGAAACTCACAGGAGACCAACAAAATTTTTAAGATAATCATGTCAAATAGAAACACCACCAGCTGGGACAGAAAGAGACAGATCAACACAAAGTGAATGGGAATTTCCACAGGCAGAGAACAGACCTAAGAAATCTATGGAGCTGCAAACATGAGCTCCACCTTTCCTGAAATGCAAGAGGGTAGTGCCAAGAGCCACGAAGAAGTATTCCCAAGACTTACTCAAAGAACGTGCTGACTTGGCCCAGGAGGACTTCAGAATGCTCTTATTTTTCCCATTTTGAACAGAAATATATAGCAGTTATGTTACACTTCCTATTTTCCTGTTTTTAAACAAAAGGATCTATAGCGGTTATCCTGAAAAAGAGCTGAAAGGAGTTACACTTGAAGAACTACTACATATATGAAGCCTAATCTGAACCAGATTTAGACCCCAGGCGATTTTGTCATTTTTGGAAGGGTTGAGGTTGGAGAGGTTGTCTGCAGCTACAAAGAAGGTGGCCAGAGGTTGGCTCGCCGCCTGTAGATCAAGTAGCTAAAGTGCCAGCTACATACACCAGAACTGCCAGGTTCAAATCCAGCCTGGACCTGCCAATCAATGACAACTACAACCAAAAAATAGCCAGGCATTATGGCAGGCGCCTGTAGTCCCAGCTACTTGAGAGGCTGAGGCAAGAGAATCACTTAAGCTCAGGAGTTGGAGGTTGCTGTGAGTTGTAATGCCATGGCTATCTACCGAGGGTGACAGCTTGAGGCTCTGTCTTGGGGGGGGGGGGGATGAAAAAAAAAAGAAAGTGACCAGAGGCAATTCCAAAGTATATCCACAAATTCTTTGCTATTCCTCCCTTTAAGAAGTCCCATTTCCTTTTCCTTGAGTGCAAGCTGAATTTAGTCACTCATTTCTAATAAGATAAAGTAGACGTGACAGTATGCCACTTTTGAGGACAAGTCATAAAGTCACTGAAGTTTCCACGTATCTACTCTGGGAAGCCAGTTCCCATTTCATATATACCTGAGGAGCCCAATGGAAAGGCTCATGTGACAAAAAACTGAAGCTTCTGACCAACAGCAAAGAAGATGCTAGGGGCTGTTGCCAACAGACAGGAGAGATCAGAAGACTCCAGGTAAGCTACTCCCAGATTCCTAACTCACATAAGCTCAGATAATAAATATTGTTTTTAAATATTGCTTTGGGATGATTTGTTATGTAGCCATAAAAAACTGATGCAATCTCAAATGCCATATTTTTTGAATGGAAAAAAAAGTATCCAATGTACTCAATACTGTTATGAAACCAATATATAAACACCTGCACATTCATACAAATGATAAAACACAACTATAGTCCAGAAAGAAAGAAAGAAGAGGAGGGAGAAGGGATGGGAGGCAGGAAAGGGCAGGAAGAGGGAAGGTATTTGGTGGGACCTCACCTATTGTGCACAATGCAGGGGGACGTTTCAAATCTATTGAAAGTATAAATGTCTGACCACAGCAAATAAGTGAGGTGATGGTAATGTTACTCTATTTCATGTAAGCATTCTGCATTGCATATCAAATCAGCACACTGTACCCCATAAATGTACACAGTTATGATTTAATTTTAAAATGATATATATATATATATATATATATTTTTTTTTTTTTTTTTTTTTTTTTCAGTTTTTGGGGGGGACTGGGTCTGAACCCGCCACCTCCCGCATATGGAGCCAGTGCCCCATTCCTTTGAGCCACAGGTGCCACCCCAAAATGCCATATTTTTTAAAAGAACCTTCTAGCTACTAGGGAACAAATAGATTGCTAGAGAGATAAAAATAGAAGCAGAGAGACCACTTAGGAAGCTGTTGCAATAATGAGGCAGAAGATGATCTTGGTTTGAAATAAGGTGGCAATAGTAAAAATGGAGGTAAGGGGGGATGTCTTGAATATGACTTGCTTGATGGATAAGATTGACGGTGTCAAAAACAACCCCTAAATTTCTGGCATGAGAAAGAAATGGACAGGTCTATGTGGCAGGAATGTAAAAGTGGTTTACATAAATAACGTAATTTAATCCTCATAACAACTTAGAACACAAGGACTAATTAATCCCCTTTTGCCAGATAATGAAATTGATATTAAAAGATACTTATTTATAGGCGGGCATGTGGCGGGCACCTGTAGTCCCAGCTACTCGGGAGGCTGAGGCAAGAGAATTGGCTAAGCCCAGGAGTTGGAGGTTGCTGTGAGCTGTGTGACACCACGGCACTCTACCCAGGGCAATAAAGTGAGACTCTGACTCTACCAAAAAAAAAAAAAGGTGCTTATTTAAGGTGTACTGGGGCTAATAAGGATTCAGAATCAGACAATTTGACTCCAAAGACCATAATCTTATAATACTAGCCTGTAATTTCTCACAACAACCCAATGAAATAGGTATTACTACCATTTTACAAATGAGGAAATTGGACATGAAGAAGAGTGAATTAGTATTTAAATTGTATATTCTGACCGCAAAGCATAGCTTCTTAACCACTTGGCAAAAAAAAAAAACAAAAAACAAAAAACCACTTGGCCAGACTGCCTTCTCTGCCTCATGATGTTAATAAGATTTAATAAAATAATCAAAGTACTGTATTTAACCTAATACTCAGCCTATGGTAAGCATTAACAGGTATATTATAATTAGGTTTCTTATTTAATCCTTAGTTACTATGAAAGATAAGAAAACTGAGACTGTAAAATTACTTACTTCTCTCACATAGCTAATAAGTGGCTTAGAATTAGTTTAGAATTTTCATCCAGCTTTATCTGGCACCAAAGCCCAATCAGCTCTCTTTCCTTTACTGAAGGTTTTCAATCTTTATTATCTTTCTTAGAAGAGGATAGAACCCTTTCCTTAAATTAAACGGGTTTTCCAAAAGTCCATTATGTAGTCCCATCAAAGAGCTGGTATAGTTGAATTTTGAGGATAACTGTGGGTTATGTTACCAGGAGGCAGGGAACAAATATAAATCCCATTAGCACCAGCTCAGTCCTTCTCTACACCTGATAGATCTGAGGGAATTCTCAGTATCACATGGAAAACAGAGAGCTCGACCACCATCAACTATTCTAAGCCACCATCTTAGAAGAGATTCTGGAGTGAAAAAGTTCTTGTAAGTTGAATATTTGTGTCTCTCCAAAATTCATGTATTGAAATCCTAACGCCCAACAATAATGGATTAAAAGGTACAGCCTTTGGGAGGTGATTAGGTCCTGAATGAAGAGCCTTCATGAATGGGATTAGCACCCATTTTTTTTTTTTCAGACAGAGTCTCAAGCTGTTGCTCTAGGTAGAGTACCGTATCGCCACAGCTCACAGCAACCTCCAACTCCTGGGCTTAAGTGATTCTCCTGCCTCAGCCTCCCAAGCAGCTAGGACTACAGGCACCTGCCACAATGCCCAGCTATTTTTTTGTTGTTGTTACAGTTGTCATTGCTTTTAGCTGGCCAGGGCCGGGTTCGAACCCACCAGCCTCGGTGTACGTGGCCAGCGCCCTACCTACTGAGCTATCGGTGCTGCCCGGATTAGCACCCTTTAAAAGAGGCTCTTCCCACCACGTGAGAACAGTGAGAAGGCAGTCACCTATGAACCAGGAAGTGGACCCTCACTAGACACAAAATCTCTTGGCACCCTGATCTTGGACTACCCAGCCCCCAGAACTCTGAGGAACAAACTTCTATTGTTTAAGCCACCTAGTCTATGATACAGCGGCCAGAAGAGAATAAGGCAATTGTGTTTATGAAGTGTTTTATGTATAGAAAGTTTTAAATTTTCAATTATAAGGAAAAGATCCTGCAATTAGGCTAAAATACCAGCCATTGTTCAGTTCCAAAACACATACTTGGCTTTCATACAATCATCCTCCCCAGTGCATAATTAGGTGTGGCTGCTTTCCTCTTACTGGAAAGCAGTCTGGAAATTATTCAATCCGAATTCAGGTATGCTTTTAAATTTTTCATTAGAAGAATTAAGTCAATTCATAAATTCCTTACTAAAAGGTCTGCTGGTGTCCTCAAATTATTTTCAAACATTTTAAAAGGAAAGTTCAAAAGTTATACATGTTAAATTATTTTTAAAAGAAAGAAAAGAAAAGAGAATTATAGGAAAGCCTCAAGAAATAAAAATCACCCATATCTGGGAGGCCAAAGCAGGCGGATTGCTTGAGCTCATGACCAGCCTGAGCAAGAGCAAGACCCTGTCTCAAAAAATAGCCAGTGTTGTGGCAGGCACCTGAATCCCAGCTGCTCGGAAGGCTGAGGCAAGAGGATCACTCGAGCCTAAGAGTTTGAGATTGCTGTGAGCTGTGACACCATAGCACTCTACCAAGGGCAACAAAGTGAGGCTCTATCTCAAAAACAAAAACAAAACAAACAAACAAAAACACCCATAATCTCATCTACTCTGTGCGTATTTTGACATAATTCTTTCCATTCGTGTTTTATACATATGCATATTTAGAAACAGTTTTACACAATTGAGATTAAACTTCAACTTCCTTTTGTGCAAAAAGTAAGACTAGCTAACATTTATTAAGCACAATAACACCAGGCACTAGCCTATATGTTTTACATATATTAGTTATTAATTCATTTAATGCTTACATCTCTAGTATCTAAGAAGTACATGCTGTTATTATCCTCATTTAACAGCTAAAGAATCAAGGTCACAAAGCCAGAAAGTTGTCTACAGTCTCAGTCATTAAACTGCCTCTTTTACCTCCCAGGATTATGTTAAGGATCAAGGGAAAGATAGCTAGTAAGAGATCTTTGCAAATTATAATGTGTCAAATAAAATTTTAGTTATTATTCTGCAAAAATAGGAGGCATGTTAACTAGAGTGTCATAACCTGGAATTGCCTTGACATCAGAGTCTAGAGAACACCCGAGTGAACCAGAAAAGAGGACAGAGAAGGCATCCCATGGGGAAGAAAGAGGATCTGGTGTATTGAAGAACTCTGCATGGAATAAAACAATAAGAACTAGGGCTTATTTGATACCTCTAAACAAAGGGTGTCAAGAAGTACTAATCACCAATAAAGTATGTCCTAGCAGTTAGAACCATGGACTCTGACATCTCTCTGCCTAGGTTTGAATGCTGGCTCTGCCCTGTGACGGCATGGCCAGTTACCTAACCTTCCTGTGACTCTTGTCCTCATCTGTAAAAACAGGGATAATAATGGTACCTATGTCATCAGGTTGTGGAGGGGAAGAAATAAATTAGTAAATGTAAAGTACTTCGAATAATGACTGGTATATGAGAGCACTACATAATTGTTAGATATTATTACATTGGTTAGATTTCCAGAATCTCTGTTCTTTCCTCATGATTGCCATATTATTCTTTTTTTTTAGAATAAATGACAATACATAGTTTTCCCTTGATTGAAAGACTTTCTTAGTTTACTTACTTATTTTGTAGGAAAGCAAGAAAGCAAGTGAACTCTGGGAGGCCAAGGCAGGTAGAATGCCTGAGCTCACAAGTTCGAGACCAGCCTGAGACAGTGTGAGACTCCATCTCTAAAAATAGGCGGGCATTGTGGCAGGTGCCTGTAGTCCCAGCTACTCAGGAGGCTGGGGCAAAAGAATCACTTGAGCCCAAAAGTTTGAGGTTCCTATGAGCTATGCTGCCACAACACTCTACCAAAGGCAACCAAATGAGACTCTGTTTCAAAAAAAAGCAAGTGAAAGAAGCTGGGAGAAAAAAAAAAATAATAAAGTAGTGGCAACCCAGAAAGAGAATAAGGCTGAATTCCCAAGGATTAGAGTAATCTAGGAGTCATCCTAGGACACAGAAGTTTACCTCTGGCCTTAACTCATTAGCTATATGCAATTCTCAGAAAAATAAGAATGTACATATCCTATAAACAGCTACAGAAAACAAAATAAAAATAAACACATCAATCATAGGTGTGTTTTCAAGAAAGCACTTCCACTTACTTTACAAACATTTCATCTGAATTTTGTTTTATCTTTACATTTTAAAACACCTATGCAAAACAGCAAAAACAGAGAGGGTCACTTAGCTACTCTCTTTATCTCCAACTTACTGAAACAAGGAGCTTCCAGGACAATGCACAGAAAAATGGAAAAAATGAGGTGCACTACCTTAAAAATTTAAAGGGTCTGTACAATGGAGAATGAAGGAAATCCATTATAGACAGGAAAAGACCAGTGGGCAGTAGAATAACATTCCACTCAGAGGTGGAGTTCTGTGGCAGATAGCCTTCTTCCCGTCCTTGGATAAAGGCATTTTAAGATTCAGAGTGAGAGTTTTGACAGGAAAAATAAAGTGATTACTAGAGGAGGTAGGGAGTTGCTCTGCGGAAAATACATTTGGTTCTTAGCCCAGGGCTTTTCAAAAATTGTTTAAACTATAAAATACACAACTTAAGAGTATACACAACATATATACATACCTGCTACTAAGCTTAAGAAAGCAATTGCCACTATCTCTGGCAGTCCATGTACCCTGCTGGCTCCTCTCTGTCCTCCCTACCTCTTTTCAGAAAAAAACAATATCCTATCTTGGGCTCATCACTCCCTTATTATAACTTCTGCACATACAATATAGGTCTGAATGATACATGGTTTAGTTTTGCCTGCTCTTGAACCTTTTTTCCCCCTCAACGTTATGCTTTCAGGATTCATCTATACTGATAATTATAGCCATGATTCATTCATTTCAGTAATACACAGTACCTCATTGTCTGAACAAACCACAATTTATTTAAACATCATACTGTCAAAGACATTTGAGGAAGCTCAGCGCCTGTAGCTCAGTGAGTAGGGTGTTGGCCACATACACTAAAAGGGGGTGGGTTTGAACCTGGCCCGGGCCTGCTAAACAACAATGACAACTGCAACCAAAAATCAGCTGGGTGTTGTGGTAGACGCCTGTAATCCCAGCTACCTGGGAGGCTGAGACAAGAGAATCGCTTAAGCCCAAGCGTTTGAGGTTGCTGTGAGCTGTGATACTATAGCACTCTACCCAGGGTGACATAGTGAGACTCTACCTCTTAAAAAAAAAAAAAAAAAAAAAAGACATTTGAGGAGTAGAGTGAAAAACATGAGTAGTTTCTAGCCTGGGACCAGCAGAAGTAAAAATGCTATTCACATTCCACCCATTTTCTCATACGTGTGCAGCAGGGATTCTCTACTGGTATAGACTAAGTAGACTGGTATGACTTCTTGGGCCATAGCTAATACCTACCTTCAATTTTAATAGATTAAAATAAACTATTTTGTAAAATGGTTGTACTATTGATATTCCCTCCATCTCCACATTCCTCATCAATACTTCTTCTCCTCATGCTTTTAGCCTGTATTTTGTTGATTTCTAATGAAGCTGAACATCTTTTCACATATTTTTTAGTCATTTGTTTCCTTTTCTATGAGAAGACTATTTTTAACCAATTTTTAATGGCTAATCTTTTCATTTTTCATTCATTGGAGTCCTTTATTCATATTTTATATGGATCATTTTTTGGTTATTTGTGTTGCAATCATATTCTCCCACTTCATGGTTAATCTTTGCACTTACCTTTGATTTCATATGTTTTGAGAAAGAGAGGTTCTTCATTTTAATCAAGTCAAATTTACCAATCCTTCTCCTTAGTGTTTGTACTTTTGGTGTATTAAAAAATCCTTTCCAACATGAGATGGTGAAGATTTGCCCTATCTTTTTTTCCTAAAAGTCCTAAGTTTTTACTTTTATATTGATGCCCTTGAGGCCTAATCCTACTGAAATTGGTAACTCTTAACACGAGACAGAAATCCAATTTCATGTCTTTCTATTTAAATAACCAAATGTCCAAGCCTCACATTATTAGATGTTTTTCCTTCCCCACTGACCATCAACACCAGTTGTCATTTACTGAATTTCTATGTATGTGTGGATCTGTTCCAGGGTTCTCTATTCTGTTTCACCTGTCTATATTTTCATCCCAGTTCTTACACCCAAATTCTTGTAATTACTATAGCTTTATAACAAGTCTTGAAATCCAGTAGAACAAGTCCATCTCCTTGTTCTTCTCCTGGCCATTCTTGGCTCTTTGTTCTTTCACATAAACTTTAAAATTATTTTTATCAAATTCTACCTAAATGATCCTACTGACATTTTCATGGGAATTGTGTTAAATTTGACCAGTAGAGGAAACTGACATGTCATTTCAACCTAGGTATCAACATAGTAGTTCTCTCTCATTTATACTGATGTACTTTGGCTGTTGTAAAATTTTTATATTTTCTCCAGGACACTTGGCATTTCTTTTGCTATAAATAGATAAATAGAATACAGATAGATTCCTAGAAACTTCATATTTTGCTGTCATTGCTATTATAACTGGGGTTTTTAGAATTACTTTTTCTGTTACTAATGTAGAAAAATGCGATTGACTTTAGTATGCTACATTTCGGGAACTTGCTACATACTCCTTATTTTTATAATTGTAGACTCTTTTTGAGTTTCCCATGTAGATTATTACATCACAAGGAGACTTTTGATTTTTCCTTTCCTACCTTTTCATCTTTTATTTCTTCTCCTTGTCTTACTGCACTGGCTAGGATTTCCAATACAGTGTAAAATAGAAGCTATGATAGCAGACATCCTACTCTTATTTCTGGTTTTAAAGTAAATGTTTCTTTTACATTCATTGCTATGAGGTTAACTCTAAATTTTCCATAGATACTCTATCATGTCTAGGCAATTTTTTCTATTACCAGTTTGCTAAGTGTTTTTTATCATGATTAGAAGCTGAACTGACTGAATATTGTTTTTGCATCTATTGTTATGAACATCTATCTTTTCTAATCTGTAAATGTGGAAAACTGTATGCATTTTTCTAATATGAATAACTGCATTCCCAGAATAATGCCCCTAACCCAGGACTTTTCACTTGAAGAATTAAAAGAAGTATGGGATCAGAATAGAAACTACTTTAAACCGAACAATGTTAGTCCTACTTGTCTACCTCAAAACACTGCCTCCTCCGTGGCACTGCTCCTGACTCCTTCGTACCTTCTCTGAGTTCTTACAGTACTGACTATTGATGATGTTCATTTGATACTTTCATGTGCTATTCTATACATGTCCTGCCTACCAACAAGAATGTAAGCTCCTCAAACAACAGCAACTAATAAGCACACAATAAATACTTGCTTAAAACGCTTAAAATATCCTGGTGAAGGAGATGGTGAAATGTGAGCAGGATAATTACATAGTATCCTTAGAAAATGAGGCTTTTGGAAATACAAGTTTTCTAGAGAACTGTTTTAATCTTACACTCACTGAAACTTTACAATCATTCTAAATTGTACTCCACACTCCCCTGCTTTGTTAACAGAGTATTCTAACTTAACACATTTCTTAAATTATTTATTTATTTATTTATTTTGCAGTTTTTGGCCGGGGCTGGGTTTGAACCCGCCACCTCCGGTATATGGGGCCGGCGCCCTACTCAACTGAGCCACAGGCGCCGCCCCACATTTCTTAAATTAAGGATAATTTAACTTTTTCTTGTTGAAGACAGTCAATTATTACAAATATCAATTACAGTATTATGCTAAAGCTAAAGCTTTTGATACATAAGTGGGACGCAAAACCTCAACTGAGGCCCTGAACAGGTCTGTAACAGAAAAAAAAAAACCCTTTGACGTTGGTCTCTAGTTTAACTCTCAGCAGCAATTCATACTTTCTTCCACCACTCTCCTACTCTCCTCACCTTCTTTTACCCCAGAATTACACGATGCAGAACTGTAGGACTATGAAAAGTTACCATCTTAACCTTGAAAAGTTACCATTTCTCCAGATTCAGCCTTCTTGCTTGTTTTCTGATTGTGGACTTTCTTTGTCTCTGTACCTTCTACTAGCTGACCTCATCACTGCTTCTAATCTCCAGAGGGGACACAGCATACAGCACAGCTGAGGGATCCAGAACACCTACAAAAATCCCAGTGTGGCACTTACCGTTGAAAGCCCAAACGACAAGTTGCCTAACTTCACCATTCCTCAGTTTCCCCATCTGGAATCATGAGAATAAACATACAACTCCCTGACGGGGTTGTTATAATAATTAAATAAGTTAATATTTATAAAGTGCTTAGAACATGACCTAGCACACAGAAAGCATTATATAGGTATTATTAAATAAATGGACAAAACAGTATCAACTTGAACTCCATCACTGTGTTATTTCCCTGTCTCTTAAAACAGCTTCATTATTTTTCATTTGGGGTTGTGGTTGTTCTGGTGGTGGTGGTCGTTTGGGGGAAAGGTGCAGTACAGACATTATTAAGGGATCCCAGCTTGCCTTCCCACCGATCAGTGCATCTACCAGATGAGGAGGAGAAGGAGGGGAGAACCAGGCACATTCATCACTGCTCTACTAGCCATTAGAAGATGAAGAAAATGGGGCTGTTTAATCCGCATAACAGGAATTTAGGGCCTTGTGTGCCTGCTGTTCTGAGATATTTTCAGGGCTGGTCTAGAGAAGAGGTGGCATTTAAAATTCTATGGCAGAGCTTCAGGCGTCCCATCACTGACATGTTTAAGCAGGGTACGGTAGCCAGGTGTCAAGGATGCTAGAAGAAAGAATTTTTTAATTTAGAGTCAGACAATCTCTAAGATTCCTTCTACTTCTAAAATCTTGGTAATCCTAGTATGAGTCACAAAGACATACAACCTAGGGATGAGTCACACGTCGCCAACGCGCTCCTGAAGGCACAGAATTAATTCTTCACTCCCCACGGGGCCTGGTACCTTACCGCAGATCTGGATGAGGAATTCTAGCCCTCAGGCTGCGTATAACTCAGCTCAGAGTAACAAAAACTTTTATAAAGCTAAGCGCCTCGGTTAGCAGATTAGCAAACACAGTAACGCATACATCCCAAATGGGACTTGGCAAAAAAAGGTGTGTATCCGGATCAACTATCAGACTTCACCTCACTCTTCTAAGAGGCCGGACAAAAGCAGACGGTAACCGCAGCAGCATAAGGGGAAAGGGCCGGCTGGCGGGGAGAAATGAGAGCTAGGCGAGCTGACACCGGGCAGGGGAAAGGGACAAAGGCCTGGGGGACAGCACGCTGGGCTCGGAGGTCGGCAGGAATGCCCAGGCCAGGGGAGCCAGCGGTCCCAGCTCTGGACTAGGGATGCGAACGGTGGCCGCAGTAGGTCACGCAGCGGCACCGAGGAGAGCCCTAAGTGCCCGCGGGGGTCCGCGGGGGGTCCTCTCTGCCTCCCGGAGCTGGCTCCGCTGCCCGCCCGCACGGGTGGCCTCGCTCCGGCGCAGGCCGCCCAAACCGCAGCGCCCAGGCCGTGCAGCCCACCTCCTGGCTCCCCCGGCCCGGCCCCCCACCCCTGCCTCGCAGCCTTCCCTGCTGCTCAGGCCCAGCAACCTCGCTGCCAGGTTGCGGACTGTCCAGTTTCTCGCCGCCTCGGTCGAGGCCGGTCCCCGAGACCCGAACAGACTGTCGGACAGCAACGCTGCAGAGCCAGCGCCGAATGTGGGGCAGCCGCCGCCGCCATCGCCGACCGCGCCGGGAGGACAACCAGGGGCCATCGCCGGGTGCCGCTTTACCTGAGAAACCAGCGGCAGCAGGGTCTGCTCCACCGAGCGAGTTTTAATCTCGAGTCCCGAGTCCAGGGGGAAGCCTGACGGGCTGGAGCCGTAGACAGCTCCAGCAGCACTAACGCCGGCGGAGCCGGGAGAGGCGGCCATGGTCCTCGACTCGTCCCTCAGCCGGGGCTCCGCGCCACTCAGAGCCCGCCGCCCGCGCGCCAGCCCGCCGCGGCGTCTGCAGCTAACCCGCGTCGCCCGAGGCCCCGCCCCGCGCCCCAGTCTTCAGCCTGCTCGGCGGACGCGGCCGCTACAGGTCCGCTCCAGCCTCCGTGTCTGCCCCGCCCCCTAGCTCAGGCCCCTCCCCAAAGGTCCCGCCTCCTTCGACACGCTTCCCTGCCCCGCCGCTCTCCAGAGGCTCCTCTTCGTGGGAGGGAGGGATTCCAAGCACCTCCTGCCTAGCTAGCAAGCTCAGCCAAAACACCTGCAGGCCTCCCACGGCCACGTGGTCTCTTACCTGTCCGAGGACGACCGTCCCCGGCAAAGCTTCCCATCCTTACAGGTAACTCGTCCTAAATCAATTCTGAAATTCCTCATGGATTTCTGGAAGCTGCGCTAGGGTTAAAACTGGTAGAGCTTAACGAGAGTCGTCTTCAGGAAGGGAACCTTGACCCTGGGACTGGAATTCGTCTTTATGTCACTTCTCTGGAAAATCCTATTTCCCCTCCACCCTGCTCCTCTTTTGACCATATATTTCTTACACTGAGCAGGACTGAAGGTGAAACATTTGAAAAATGCAATCACTTAATTAGCATCTGGGCACTGAGCAAGAAGACAGTGTATGTTTCAGGATATTGTTTAGCCTTACCCTTCAAGGGGAAATTGAATAAAACACGAAAGGCTTCGTCCCCTTTTCAACAGTTACTTTTAAAACCAAAATTACTTGGGCTTGGCGCCTGTAGCTCAACGGGCTAAGGCGCCAGCCACGTACACCTGAGCTGGCAGGTTTGAATCCAGCTCCGGCTTGCCAAACAACAATGATGGCTGCAACCAAAAAAAAAAAACAAAAAACCCAAAATTACTCTTCTCCCAGTGCCAGGCACAGAGCAGTTTATTCATTTGTTGTATGAAAAGACAATCAGGGTGTATTTCTACTGAATTCACTAAGATGGCAGCTAAGAATCACTCTGTAAGCACAACTGTGCGCTTACACAGAGCCTCAGGATAGCAGGGAAGGCTGGACACTCTTTACTTATCCTAAGTCTTGGGGATCCTTGAGTGCAGCCTTTTGACTGAATCCACATTTTATAGAACAAGTCCCTTCTCTCCCTCCCCCCACGGCCCCCAGCTTTTGGCTGGGTTTGAACCCATCACCTCTGGCATATGGTGCCAGCCTCCTTTGAGCCGCAGGCGCTGCCCCAGAACAAATCCTTTTAATAAAGAGATTTATTTGTTCTATGTAATTCGGATTCAGTCAAGGGGCCATACTTGGGGATCCACAGGGGCATATGTGGCCTTGAGGCTGCAGGTTTCCCACCCCTCCCCTAAGTTTTCCAGGAGTAAGCGAAAAGGTATCTGAAACATGCATCCTTCACTTAGGCAATGGACTGAGACCATAAAGAGATGTTTTGTGAGCTATCATATCTGCCAATGACAATCTATCAAGAAAAAAAGAATCTGAGGCTGGCGGGGCCACCCTTACACCTGGGCCGGGATCATTTCTCCCTCCACAGTGTCAGACCAATCAGCTAGAAACCATCCACTTGAAGTGTCAGAAAGTTCTTTCCCAAGCAAGCGCTGCTGAAATATGCTTTGCAGCGCTTCCACTTGTCGGTTCAGCTTTGTCTGCCAGTACTGAACAAGGTGTCTTGGGTATTAGAGATAGACACGTTTAGGCTTCTTCTGTCCATTCAAAAAGTGCAGGTCTTCGATCTAACTTTTTCTTCTAGTTCCTACTCCTCAGCCACCCACCTCACCACATCTTTACCTATTGCAAAGGTCACCTTCCCTTGTGCGACTAGGGGCCTGCACCCTGAGGTGCCCAGAATCCATTCCCCAGACACACCTTCCCTTACAGAAGTTGATGGAATTTCATAAAATCCAGTGTAAGCACCAGTGCCAAAAGGAAGAGCCTAAAAGACAATGTATTCATAAAAGTTGCTTCTATAAAGATCAAGTATCTCAACAGATAAGACTGTTTACCACCTGATTCATCCAACACTAGTAATTTTATGTCAAAATATAAATATTTTACATTTACAAAGAAGTTACATTAGTAGGTTGTCAAAGTAAGTTAAAGCTAAGAAACAGCATTTGTGTGAGAATAATGTTTATTGTTGTCTTTGAATATTCTTTTATACTTTCAAACCATCTCTCCTTTGAGAATGCAAAGATGATACGCTTTAAAAGAATTACATGGACAGTTACAACTATGCATCCAATCTTGGTTCAAAAATCAAACAATATTGGAAATACACTCCAGTCACCTAAGTAAGTGGCACTCCAAAGGGCAAAGAAGGGTTTTCTTTGAGATAGGTAGGTACAATGAAAGTTATACTGTCTGGGTTACTGCAATAAAAAAGAAATGATACTTGATAGGCAAGATGATATTGCTTTAGGATTTGTTTTCATACCTTTCACTGTAAAACCAAAAGCTAGAAGAAAAATAAGAAACCAGTGTGAAGCAAAGGACTTGGAGTCAGAAGTTCTGCGACTGAATTCTGGCTCCACTGTTCTGTGGAATAAACTTAGGGGGAAATCACAAACAAAAAATTTTCACAGCCTCCTGTGTTTCATCTATACAACAAAGATAATACTGCTTTATCTCATAGGGTGTTACTGAAGATGTTCGAAAAGTGCCATACAAAAGCATTATTAAAATGTAATACCAACATATCACCACTGTATTTGCACATTAATTGATCCTTGAAAAACTTGCAGAATTAAACACACATACTGATTTTTATACACCATAGGTGGAAAAGAATCTCTATACCTTAAGTATAGCTCTGAATGGCAAATATGCTTTCTTTGTAGTATCTCACTAAACTTGGAGATTTGTTACAGATTACATGGTACAATCAGTAAGATATGCCATTCAGTATTTCCATTAGGGATGTTTTCTAAAAAAGGTGTAAGCTTGATCGAGAGCCATGTTTCCCAAAGGACCTATGGATACTCCGAGAAAAGGGGGCGGGATGTGCAGTGCAAGGTCAAACAGTCTTTGTCCCCTCTTACAAATTCACAATGTAAGCCAGGCATTGTGGTGGGTGCCTGTAGTCCCAGCTACTCGGCGAGAGGATTGCTCAAACCCAGAAGTCTGAGGTTGCTGTGAGCTAGAATGCCATGGCATTCTATGCAGGGTGACAGAGTGAGACTGTTTTCAAAAAAAAAAAAAATCACAATGTATAATAATAGTATGTTAAAAACTTGTAAGTCCTAGGACAGAAAACTCAACATTCCTCAATTTTAATTGATCATGGAATCCCCACCCCCATACATACTTTCTTTCTCTTACATCATCTATTACCATGTCTTCGAACTACTACTATAAGGAACACATTTTGCCAAAAGCTGCTTAACTATGAGGAAAAGAGAAGTAGAACAATGGACAGAGAAAAAAGAAGTATTTTACTCTGAATTCTGTTAATAACTGGCTGTGTGACAAATGAATTTGTTTTATTTTCTAGAAAGTGACAAGATCACATATTATTTATGGCCCATTCCAGCACTGAATTTTAGACTCTAGTAGATAGAACATCTTGATTTATAATTCTGTTTTTAAACAATCAAAAAATGCTCAGTGCCTTCAAATATCATGTGTATTTTTTGCAGGTTTTCAATAATCAATAAGTTAATAAAATAAATATATTTTGATGGCAGAATCTGTCAGGACAACATATTGATAAATATTTGCTTTTAGCTGAACTAGCACTTGATGTTACATTTCCACCTCCAAAGTCTTACTGTAATACTCTATAAGGGTCTTGGGGGACCCCTCAGAGCAGATGGCAAGATCAGGGCCTGCGTCTGGGAAGACCTGGGGGGTTTCCTGCAAACCCTGAAGTTGAACACTCTAGATAGCTCACATAAATTACTTTGCTCTAATCTAACTCCTCATGGCCGGAATTTCTGAGAATTTCTTACCTAGCAGTGGCACATTTCTGAAGCACTGATGATTCCCAACCAAAATAGGAACTAGAGATATCCTTAGGAAGTCTGACATGTCACAATGTGTTCATGTAGTGGACTGGAATAAGCAGCTACATTCCCAGAGTTTGCAGAATTTCCTTAAATACATGGCCTCCAGGTAGCACGCCTCCGTGTCTTCCCACTATCCAAGTCAACCCAGGTTAGACTCAGACGGCAAGGGAAAGCTCTACCAGCTAACTACCTCTCATCAAAGAACGCACTGGAAAACCTTGCAACTTTAACAATCACTAAAATTAGCATGTAAGGCAGCCTGACAGAGTTCATGTCCAGGAACAGGGACTAAGACGAACTTCGAAACTCAGGCAGGACTCATAAGGACATGAAATTTATGCTGAAGATCCAGTGCCACCTTCTCTCTCAGAAAAGAGAGGTGCATATCTGCATGCAGAGCTTTTATCTCCATTCCTCGGTCTTCTCGTTCAGTTCACAACTCAAAAGTAAATGTGAAAATACAACAAAGATTAGTTTTAATTATTTTAAAGACAGGTTTTCACTCTGTTGCCCAGGCTGGAGTATAGTTGTGTAATCACAGCTCACTGCAGCCTCAAACTTCTGGGCTCAAGTGATCCTCCCACGCCAGCCTCCCAAGTAGCTGGAACTACAGGTGCACGCCACCATGCTAGCTACTTTTTCTATTTTTTATAAAGATAGGTTCTCTCTATGCCCAGTTTGAGCTTAATCTTTAATAAACTTATAAAATGCATGATATAATGATAGATTTCTACACTCTGTTTTTATTAAAGCTACTCCTACTTCATCTATGCATTACATGTTCCTAGAGAAAGTTCCTCGTTCTGGGTTAAATTCTAATTGAGACTCTAACTGTAGGTTATCTTTGAGACTTGAACTTAATCCTATCTTTTCATACCACTTATCTCTATGCCTGCGAAAATTCTGGAAAACCTCTTCACTGTACCTGAGAAAGCCTGCTGGTTCTCTCTGGCTCTGAGAGTTCCAAGAAGACCTCCCCAGCTGGCAGACCTTCCTAGTCCCTTATGCATTGCTGTAGCCATGCTGTGGCAGTTCAAGTTTCCTGATTAGAACAGTGTGTTACCCTAAGGCACCTCTGCTCCTGATATTTCAGAGTGGTATTATATCACCTGCTAATTTTGGAAGCTCTAAGCTATTCTCCTAGGGCTCAGAGTTCCCTTCTAGAAACATGGCATTCATACTAATAATTATCCCGGCAACAGCTAAATATTAGAGCTTAAGTTTAGTTTTTTGTAATATCACTTTACACAGCTAAAAGCACTTTGTATAAATACACCATCTCACTGTGTATAGCATTTGCCTCTTATGAATATGTGCTAATTCCAGCTATAAATTTACAAGTATAAATGACCAAAAATAAACCTGATTTCTTTTCTTTCCTAACCTTTTAATGCAAAAATTTTAATTTAGTATTACACATGATCTGGTTAAGATTTAAGGAGAGGCCTTTTTAGGAGTGAACTCCAACACCCTACTGTCCCTGACATGGAGCCTACAGTTTAGCAAACTCTCAAGAAATATTTTATTGAACAAATAAAGGATTGAACAATTGATTAACACATGGGGGAACAGCAGATTATAACTGTTGAAAGAATCGTAACAGACATGAGATCTGCATGTAGTCTACCTCATAAAAAACAGTCCAACAACCTCACAGTAGCCTTTTCTAGATGGGGTTTTTCTTTAGTATAAGGATAAATTTAAGCTAATTATCATTAACTTCTTGATAAGATGTTTTGGAAACAATTATTTCTACCTTTTAATAGGAAATCATCAACACTGATGAACTCCTTTCTCCTCCATATCTCGTGGAATCCAAAGGAAAAGCGTGATGATTGTTTTAAACAGTAGGAAGGGCATAGAGAAGAGCTGGGACCCAGGCCCAGCCCTGTCACAAACAGCAAGTTTTCACTCACAAAACAACAGATAGCAATACCTATTCTATCTTATAGCATTGTGAAAATTGCCTAAGATAGTAGAAGAAACATTCTCTAGCACAGCAGAGTTCACTGGCTGTGGAGTCAAAGATCTCAGGCCAAATTTCCCTGATCTTTACGACCTGGAGTTGGTCACTTTGCTGAACCTCAGCTTCCTCGTGGGCATGAAACCCTTACAAAATGATGTGAGGCTACAACGAAAGCTGATGTAAAGTGGTTCTGAACTAATATGTGCAAAATGGAGAGCACTCTGCTTGTTACTGTGGTATCAGCGAGATTTTAAAAGTTGCAATTCAGCTCAACAAGCATCCGTCTAGAGTCATTTGTGCAAGGCACTGTGCTAAGTGATGTAAAAATACTATATAAATATAAAATGCTGCTAATAACTAACTGGCAGAGTTCCAAATAATGAGACAGGGACATATTTCACAAATCCGAGTAGTGGTACACCTGAGATTTTTCACTTAAAACATTTGGAAAGAAAAAACTAAATAAAAGCATGAATTCTATCATTATTATTACCATTCATAGCAGCTTAGTATTTTACTCCAATGTGGTCAAGCAAGTTTTCAAATTTTGGCAAGAGAATAATAGGGAGAGAAAGGAAGGGAAGAGCTTTAGTCTTTCTGTGGTTGCAATCTACAACTGAACACCAAATAAGACTGAACATCAATTTGATTTGAACATCAAATAAGATTGATCCACTCCAATGCTTAAGATTTATTCTTTCTTAAAGAGGGGACAATACATTATATGAGAAGGATAGGGATTGATTTTTCCTACTCACGCAACTACAAATTCAAAGTGAAAGCCCTCTTCATTGAAAAGTGACTGTCATACAAAAGTTTAGTACATTTCTTAAAACAAGAGAAAATTAAACTGTTATTTTGACAGCAGGTAGTTTAGAGATCTTAAAATAACATTATAAATACATAGTATAATAATAGAGATAACCAAAGTGAAAACATTTCAAACCATAGTACCAGTGTACAAAGGGAAACTTTTCAAGCCATTTTAGCAACATTTAAGTGAGCAAACCACATTTCTGAACTCCCAAGCAGTGTTTTAAAATGCAAAGCAGCCCACAGCAAGTTCTCTCTTGTCCAGGCACTAGGTATGTAAGGCCAGGAGGCTTTTGCTTCTTTCCTGGGCTGTACTTGCCAGGCACACCTGAAAGAGCAAGGGCTTACAGCTGAGTTCAACTCACTGTCAAGGTTGAAATTCCTAGAAAAATCACTGCAGTGGAAAACATGTCAATCTGCTGAAGACTTCAGATCTTCAGAAATGTCACGGAAGGTCCTAAGAGAAGATGGAATAAATAACATAATTAATCACCATGCAAAGCTACCTTATTTTTATAATTGTTAAGAACTTTGATGAGATTAAATAGTCACTATTTTTCTTAGTATTTTCACTGAGTTATTGTTTCAAAGCCTGCTAGTTGTCAATCTTTCTTTAGTAACAGGAATTCCAGTTTTTTGTTGGATTCATTGTCTCCCATCGGACAGATTATTTCTCCAGACTCTCTTGAAACTATGTAAGACCCTGTGACTATGTTTTGGCTAATGAGATAATAAGTGTTGAGCCACTCCTGGGCAATTCATTAAAAGAAAAGGGCAAAATTCTTCAGCTCTTCCATGTTCTCACTGGATGGAAAGCAGATGTGATGTTAAAGAGAAAAAATACTAAGGGCAGCGCCTGTGGTTCAGCTAGTAGGGCACCAGCCCCATATACCAAAGGTGGCAGGTTCAAACCCGGCCTAGGACCAACTGCAAAAACGAAAAAATAGCCCAGCGTCGTGGTGGGTGCCTGTAGTCCCAGCTACTCGGGAGGCTGAGGCAAGAGAATAGCCTAAGCCCAGGAGTTGGAAGTTGCTGTGAGCTGTGTGATGTCACGGCACTCTACTGAGGGTGATAAAGTGAGACTCTGTCTCTACACACACAAAAAAAAAGAAGAAAAAATACTAAGACAGCAAAGAGTAAATGCTAAGTGGATGCATTTTACAAAATAGGAAGTTTGACCCAACAGAGTCCAAGCTCTGAGGGATGTGGTTCAGGCCAGGAGAAATGGGGTAGAGTCTTTTCATCACATGACCTTGTACTTACACTGTTTTTGACCCATATTACACAAGCTTACTGGCAGATAATATCATGACTGGATAGAAGTGATCTGTGGCACATATGCAGTGTCTATCTCAGGACTGTCATGGCCAGCTTGCCTTTGCAACCTGAGTTGGAATAAGTTATCAGTCAGGTTTACATCTGTGTTGGCATCCAAATGGCCAGGTCAGAATTTATCAATGAACATGAGCTCTAGCACCCATCTTAGACAAAAAGGCCTCACACCAAGGCTGCCAGTACAACAGAATGGAGAGAAGCTGGGCTCATTTTCTGTGGAACAGTCATATAAGCCCTACCCACTTCTGAACTTTTTTTTTTTTTAGCTCATTTTAAGTCATTGTTACTTTGGGGTCTGTTGCTGGTGGAGATTTTGTGTTTTTGTTTTTTGGTTATATGTAGCCTAACCTATCTTAAATAATGCAGACAGAAAGCACAGTTTACCACCATCCTCTAAAACAGGAGTTACATTGCTCCTTCACAACAATAATGCAAATTAGGAACACAGAAAAATATGACTTTACAATGCTGGGATTTTTCAAAACAATGTCAACTAGTCATATTAAAACTAGTCATATTAATCTGTAAACATATCATGAGGTTATGCTGTTCCTTCCTAGATTTTTACTATAACCAAATAAAGCTAATTTTGTTTTCATACCAATAACCAACTATTTGTTATTATAAACAAACAATTCAACTTTTTCATTAGAAATAGAGCTAAAATAGACTATAAAGCACGTGTTCCAAAACTTCAGGGAATAGCTCACATTGGTAGAAACAAAATGAGACAAAAGGGTTTTCACTACAATCACCTAAAAACCCATCACTTAAAAACTCTCAAAGTCGATAATTTGAACTTCAATGCAGTTCCACAATAATGCACCTCCTTTACTTCTTCTGTTTTCCTGATTTTCAGTTTCTGCAAATATTTAGGAGGATTAGAGAGGCAGGGCAGAGGTAAATACTAACTTTTCAACACTATGTAAAAAGTGTTTCAGTGTCAATTACCTTTTACTGGCACAGGTAAAATGTTCCAGAAAAGAAATAACATCAGCTTTCTGAAGATTCTGTCGAGGACAGTGCCCATCGTCTCTTGCAAATCTGAAGAAGCATACCTCTATCCAGCACTATTCTACTTCCAAAGGAATAGCTTTGAAAAATAGATACTCTTCCTGGCTCTGAAAGGGTTTATGTGTGTCACTCACCTTTTTGAAAGGTCTAAGAATAGGAATGAATTTTGTTTCCTTAAATATTTTTATGTTCTAAAAAAATGTCCCCAAATAAAGATTTACATACACACATGAATGTTTATGTATTAATACCTATCTATATTAGTGTTTTTCAACTATGGCACTGTTGACATTTTTGTACAGCATGTTTAGCTGCACCCCCGGCTTCTATCCACAATCAAAATGTCTCCAGACAGGCTGGGCACTGTGGCTCATGCCTATAATCCCAACACTGTGGGAGGCCAAGGCAGGTGGATTGCCTGAGCTCAGAAGTTTGAGACAAGTCTGAGCCTGAGCCTGAGCCAGAGCCAGACCTCGTCTCTAAAAATAGCCAGATGCTGTAATGGGCACCTGTAGTCCCAGGTACTCGGGAAACTGGGACAATAGGATCACTTGAACCCAAGAGTTTGAGGTTGCCGTGAGCTATGATGCCCTGGCACTCTACCCAGGTAACAAAATGAGATTTTGTCTCAAAAGAAAAAGAAAAAAAAAACAGAAAAAAAGAAAGAAAAAATATCCTTTTTTCTCATATGTCTAAAAAGGAAAAAAAATAAAAATCACCCCTCACCCCCACCAGAACCATTCTCTGGATATCTATTTTTTATATTTTCACACAAGCTTTTGTTTTAACATTTGTGTACAGGTAAAGCTGGCTACAGGCAGTCTCAGACAATATGAATTTTAATTGTGGTAAGGCTGAATGAATCTGCAACCAATGGCCAAAAGCTGGCTGATACTAGACAGCACATTTCAACACCCAATGAGTTTCTTAATTCATCCTCTAATATCTTTTTAAATATCTAAGACATCTGCAACTTTGAATCTATAACTTCATTTCCTCTAAATTATGAATGAAGATTTCTGCCTCAGGGCAAAGATTCCTTGAGTAAGATTAAGACTGTGGTTGGCCTAGTGAGTGACTGCTTTTCTGTTGACAAGTAGGCTTAGTTGATAATAGGTGAAATTCACACCTATTATTCAATGCTACCTCTGGGCCAAGAAAACCTCCAAAAGCACTCAGGAGAAAGAAAACAAACTAAAATAGGTTTAGAAAACAGTTACAGAGAGTTTTCCATCTCAATGTTATCTCTGGATGTGGGGGGGTGGTTCATGGTGATTGGGGAGGAGGAGTGTCTGCTGAAGTAACATTGGTCTTAACCATCTGGAGTTGTAGAAGTGATTTGATTCTAACCAGCAAGGCTCATAAAACTGTGTGTAATCCTCTAGATTAGGAAGATACAGGGATAGCTATTTCTGAAAATGTTTAATGTCCTACATAAAACATCTAAATAGAGCATTATTTTCCCAAATCATAGGAGTTCTAAGAATCACGTTTGTAGAATTTCTCATCTAAGAATGAGCAGCCCAGAATGGGACTGCGTGTGAATGTCGACACAGAGGACTGTCCACATTGTACACCTCTTTTCAGAGAAAGGAGAATCTTACTTACTCGCTCCTTTAAAACATCTTGGTATCTGCTTTCCCCAAAGTTTCAAGGAGATCTTTAAAAATCCATTTTTATCATGCACCCCTTTCTCCATTAAAATGTTTCAATCTTTTATAATTTAACAACTCAGGCTTGTTGACCCCCAGCCTCCAGAGACACAGAATAAATTTTGGATGTCTAAAAATAAAGTTTTAATTGACCAATTTAACTTGCTTCATTGGCTCTGCAAAGCTGAGTATTTCCTACACCCACACCAGAACACAGGTACAAACCCTTGTGACAGAGCCTATCTCTTCCCTTCCAACAAATTCGAAGTAAAGTTCTAAGACAGGAGTTTACTATGTTTGCCTCTTATCAGTCTCAAAATTATATTGAAAAAGTCTTCTTCGACTAATCTGTTTTTGGTCGCACTAACCTATAAACCAAATTTTCACTGCACATTTTCTTTGTGCCAAATGCTGTGTTAGGAAAGACAGAACAGCAGTAAACAAGTTAGACATAATGCTGACCTTCAGAAAGCTCTCCAACTAGTGGGAGGGATAATGAATTAAACACACATTTATAAATTGTATACTAAGTTCCAACAGGAGAAGTACAAGATTCTATGGGGACAGCCAGCAAGGACTTCTCACTTAGTCTCAGATGCTGCAGTAATGCTTCTCAGAAAGAGTACTCTGAGTACAGCCTGTGACAGTGGACTTGGCTAGGAAGGGGGATAGAATTCTTTGAAGAAGGGGCAAATTAAGCAAAAACTATACTGACTTCAGGAAGCAAAACTTGAATATGGCTGGTAAATAAAATACAAAGCAGGCAGCACAAAGATTAATCTGGCATGAAAACTCTGACCATGGGAAGACACTATGGAAAGGTTAAATACTACTACTGCCCAGGAAAACCAGAGAAGCAGTATTAGGGCAAACAGACTTTGGGGGATCATGACCAAAAGCAGGGACCCTGAGAAAAAGCCGCTGAAGAAGTCCTGCTGTGGGGCACACCACTGGGAATACAGAGGGTGAAAAGATCCAGGGCAGGCTCGGTGCCTATGGCTCAACAGGCTAAGGAGCCAGCCACGTACACCTGAACTGGCGGGTTCGAATCCAGCTCCAGGGCCCGCCAAACAACAATGACGGCTGCAACCAAAAAATGGCCAGGCGTTGTGGTGGGCGCCTGTAGTCCCAGCTACTTGGGAGGCGGAGGCAAGAGACTCGCTTGAGCCCAGGAATTGGAGGTTGCTGTGAGCTGTGATG
>CAUYON010005557.1:0-25753 GCA_963573935.1 Arctocebus calabarensis | reverse complement strand
GATGGGGAAAGACTGGGAGAGAAACGGAGAGAGCTTCTCTCTCCCCACTAGAATTTTCTCCCTCTAACAGATGCCTTAATGTTTTCTGTATTCTTTTCTTTCTTTTCTGTGAATAAATTCTGTCTTACAAAAAAAAAAAAATGTGTATGCATTTTTTGGACTGTACTTGTACTTTTACTTTTGCAAAGAAATCAGTACAAAAAAAATTGAAGTAAGTAAGTGCATTGTCAGTGGCTTGACTCACAGGATGCAAATAATTTTTTGAGGTGTTTACAAATAATTTATAAATACTTTGGGGGGAAGAATATTGAGAACTGTAAATATTTAAATAAGGCATTTTGTTCCATTCTATAGGCAGTAGGTAAGTAACTTTATGTAGGATTTCATGGAGACAATTTTGAAAATATGTTTAAGGCAGCAAAAAATTATCTGAATGGAGAAGCATATCAGAAATACAAATATAAAAACCTCTGAAAATTTACTTGTTGAAAAAGCAATTAGGATACTAGCAAAAATTTTCAAAATCAGTTCAATTCCAAAATTTAGAATTTGGAAGTTAACCCAAAGCTTGAAGCATATAGAAGAGCAATTATTCAAGAAAAATGCTGTACCTTGGTGGGAATAGCAAGTTTTGCAGTGTTTCAATCTGCCCTATTCTATTGCCTTTTTCTGCACTCCATGTAGCCTTGAAAACCAATAAATTTGCAAATGCACTAATTGTGAAAAGAGGAAGTCTAGCACCCATTTAGGGGCACAACAATTTTGGAGATGGTCCCACCTCAGAAAATTATCATTATTTTTCCATCTGGAAGTTTCATTAAAAGCTCCAGGGCCAAGGTTGACATTTGTTTGAAATGACTTACAGCATTTTTTGTGCAAATAAGCACAACCAAGCAGAAGCAATTGCTTCATATTGTAGCTGTGTTTAGCGGAGATTCAAGTTGGGACTGACAAGTAACTAACAACAACAACAACAACAACAACAAAACCCCCTAAAAATAAAATCATTGTAAAGAGATGTCTACACAGGAATGTGCAAATCTTTAATGTTCACGGATGCCTAGAAAATCAGACATTTGATTAGGGCTGTGAATACACTTAGCGAAGACCTGTTAAAGCCCCCAATTTCTACCTCAGGCTGCCCTTGAGGTGTGATGTAACCCTGCAGTGAAGGCAAAGTAGAGTTGTAGACTGACTGCTGGAGTATTGACGGACTACACCAATACTAGTAGAAAGCCCCAGACAAAGTCTGAGAGGCTTATTAATTTAAGTCAGTTAGGGAAATCAAGGTCCAATCACCAGCTGATCACTCATATAATCAGGTAAGACTCCAATGCCCACACATGAAAAAGAATAAGTACTTTACATCATTATTAATGAAAATTACTATGCAAATAAACACTGACAACAACAAAAATAAACAGACATAACACATCCTAGTTTGGGAGAGGACAATTATGAGTTCCAAAGTTGCCACATTATTATTTAAAGGTTTCCTGTCCAGCACAAAATTATGAGGAATGGAAAAATTTAGGAAATTAATATGGCTCTTATCTCCAGAAAAAAGGGGACTAGTAGAGTCTGTGCCAGAGAGCCCCAGATATTAGACTTACTTGAAATGATGTTTAAACCATTTACAAAGGGTATCTTTAAAATGGCAGAGGAATCCACGTGTATATAATTAAACAAAAGTTTGAGAATAGTGTATCACCAAATACCAATGAGCTAGAAATTATAAGAAAAGAATCAAATAGAAATCCAGAATGGAAAATTATACAAGTGAAATAGAAAAAAATCACTAGAGGGGCTTAAAGATTTGAACTGAAAAAGAGAGATACAAAGAAGGCAGGTGAATTGATAGCATCTAGTCTGTGAAATAGCACACAGAAAGAAAAAAAAAATTGAGAGACTGTATACCATGACCTGTTCTGAAGTATCACAGGAATGCAAGGTTGGTTTAATATATTAAAATGAATCAAAGCAATACAGCATATTAATAAAGATAAAAGCAGATTTTCACCTGAATAAATGTAGAAAAATTAATTTCATTAAATTCATTCCATTTTTATGATAAACATACTCAATATACTAGAAGTATAAGGAAATGTCCTCACTCAGTTAAATTTATCTATGAAAATCTCACAGTTTATACATGTATCATACATAATGATGAAAGAGGTTGTCTCCTTAGATCATGAATAATACAACTACAGCGTATTTATTATTTGCTACTTCTTCCACATTGCATTGAGAATTCTAAGCTAGGGCAATTAGCTAATAAAAGATATATATATATATATTGGCATTCAAATTGAAAGTTTTTCTTTGTCCAGCGATCACATCAGTATAGAAAACCCTAAGGAATCCACACATCAAAAATTAGGATTAATAAATAGTTCCTTAAGATTGCAGCTCATGATAAATGTAATAAAATTAATTTTATTTCTACACATTAGCAGTGAACATTTGGAAAATAAAATTAAGAAAACAATTTCTTTATAAAATTATCAAACAATAATACGCTTAGAAATAAAAATGGCAAAGTATAAGATATGAGCTTGAAAATCCACAAAATATCTCTTTAAAAAGTTGAAGAATATTAAGTAAATGACAAAACATCCTATTCCCATGAACTGGAAGACTTGATGTTGCTGAGATTGAACTACTCTCTAAAATGATCTGCATGTTCAACACAAAGACTATCAACATTCCAAAATTTCAGCCTTGTGTTCAAATATTGTTTGAGCCTAAAATTTATATGTCATTGCAAAGGATGCAAAATAGCCCAAACAATCTTGATAAATGAGAGCAAAATTGGAGGCCTCACATTTCATGATTTCCAAACTCAGTATAAAGCTACAATAAAATAATGGTACTACCATAAGGAAGAGCATAAAGATCTAAGGAATAAGACTGAGAATTCAGAATTAAACTTTACATTTACATCAATTCATTTTAGACAATGATGACAAAGACAACATGATTGAAGAAAAGCTGAGTCTTTTCAAAAAATAATTCTGGAACAAATGAAATTGATATTCCCAGGGAAAAGGTATCTCATACCTTATACAAAACCTACCTCATAATGGATCAGAAATCCACAGGCAAATACAAAAATCATAAAAATTTTTAAAAGAAAATATAGTAATAAATTCTTACATCATTAGATCAGGTATTTGTTTTTAAGATATGACACCAAAAATAAAACAATAATAAAAATCTATAATTTGTCGTCTCTAAAATCAGAAGCAAAGAAACAATATCTGTTCTTTCCACTCTTACTCAAACATTTTACTAAAGTTCTAGCCAGTATAGTCAGATAAAAAAAAAAAATTCAAATCAAGTTTGAAAAGAAAAAGAAATCTATTTCTATTTGCAGCAAGGAAACAATATCTGCTCTTTCCAATCTTATTCAAACATTTTACTAAAGTTCTAGCCAGTATAGTCAGATAAAAAAAAAAAGATTCAAACCCAGTTTGAAAAGAAAAAGAAATCTATTTCTATTTACAGATTTTATAGATTATAAGGAATCTACCAAAACAAACAAAGAAAAAATGCTCCTATTGGGTGGTGCCTGTGGCTCGGTGAGTAGGGCGCCGGCCCCATATACCAAGGGTGGCAGGTTCAAACCTGGCCCTGGCCAAACTGTAACAAAAAATAGCCCGGCATTGTGCTGGTGCCTGTAGTCCCAGCTACTCGGGAGGCTGAGACAAGAGAAACGCCTAAACCCAGGAGCTGGAGGTCACTGTGAGACATGAAGCAATGGCACTCTACCAAGGGCAACAAAGTGAGACTCTGTCTCTAAAAAAACAAACAAAAAACAAAACAAAACAAAAAAAATGCTTCTAACAATAAATAGGTGTAGTCAACAACATTAGGTTATATATAGAACATTAGATAACCATAAAAAGGTCAATTCAATTTCTATATATTAGATATGAACACATGGTCACTAAAACTAAATATATATTTTAAATCACTCAATATAAAAAGAAATACTTAGGTATAATCCTAACAAAATATGCACAGGTATTGTGCACTGAAATTTATAATACACTGATCAAAGAAATCAAAGAGGAAGTGAATGAATGGAAAGACTGTTCATGGACTGGAAAACTCAGCATCATAACTATGGTAATTCTCTTCCAATTGACAATCAAGTTTGACAAAATTTCTGTACAGATCTCAGGAAGACTTTTTTGGTAAAAAAAAAAAAAAAGACAATATTATTTTAAAATTTATATGAAGAACAAAATAATTCAAATTGCTAAAACAATTTTGAAAAATAATACATTGGGAGGAATAGTCTAAACAATAGAGGCTTTTTATGTATCTACAGTTACCAAGATTCTGCTGGTAATGACAGAGGAATACACATGTAGATCAGTTAAACAGAATGGAGAAACCATAAATAACTCCACACCAGTATGACCTACTGATTTTTGACAAAGTGCAAAAGCAGCTCTTTAGAGGGTGGGGGACCATTTCAACAATGGGTCACAGCTAGACGAAATGAGGGGGAAAAAACCTTAACTTAAACTTTACATTTTATAGAAAAACTCATTCAAAATGGATTACAGACATAAATGTAGAATGTAAAACTTTATACCTTCTAGAAAGAAGCATAGAGATAATCTTTAAAATTCATTGCCAGGTAGAGTCCTTGACATCAAAAGTACAAGTCATATAATTAAAATTTTTCTAAATTGGACTTCATCAAGGTGATTTTGCTTTGTGAATGACACTGTTTAAGTAAAGGAAAAACAAGAAACAGGCTGAGAAAAAATATTTTCAAAGCATGTACCACCTTTACAAAGGAGGAACTAACAAAACTCAACAGTAAAAACCAAAACAAAGAAAATTCACTTAAAATAAAAACAATCCAGTTAGAAATAGGTAAAGACATGAACTGTCATTTCACTGAGGAGGGTATACAGAAAGCAACTAAGCATGTGAAAGGGTATTTAGCACTATTACCACTGGAGAAATGCAACTTAAAATCACAGTTGGATAACACTGCACACCTATCAGAATGATTTCAGTAAAAAGCGGTGGTAATAGCAAATGTTGGTAAGAAAATGGTAAAACTGGTCTATGTGTTCTCAAAATCAGAAATTTTCGACCGGAGGAGCCAGGATGGCAGTTTGTAGCCAGCTTACTGCAGATGCTCCCATCCAGAAGGAGAGTTAAAGGACAGAAATTTAGCGAGAATGCCAACGGTTTGGAGCTGAGCCAAAAGACAAGGTCGAGGAACGCACATCAACCCCGCTAGAGTGACCTGCGACACCAAGGATACAAATAAAAGGTATAGAGCACATCACCAAGCAGACAGGAGTCCACTCCCCCAAAAGAATAGCTTGCAGTATACTCCATACCTCCATACAAACAAGCGAGCAGAGTTCAGATGTCCTCCCACTCTACCCTACACGAGAGACCCTCTAAAAACTGGACCTACTTCCCCTGTGCCGCGGCACTCTCCTGCCAGGCATAAAGCTGTATAAAACTGTATATATTCTCTACCTGCAAGTTGGAACTCCTGGCACCCCCCTCCACTCTCACCCTGAGGTCTGTTCCCCATGGAGTCCAGATTCTTGGACACTTTCTCAAGGGGTGTGGACAGGGAACGGGCTGTCCCTGGTCTGTGCTGTTTTCCCGGCTCGGGAGCAGTGAGAGAACAGTAAGATGAAAGGTAGCTGGCCAAAGCGGACCAAAGCTTTCCTAAATTTCGGTCACACCTGGCCCTCAGGGGATGACAGCTGAAACAAAGGGCTGAAGCTCAAGGACTGAGTCAGGACTACTAGCAGCACAGCATCTCTTCCACAGGGCAGAAATTCTGCAAACTTGTTCTGTTCTATTAGCTTTTTCATCTACTTTACATCAATCAAGGACAGGGCTGGAACTGAGTGAATCGCCCCAGCTGCTATCAAGTACCCAGGTTGTCAGGCCTCACCTCCCCCCCTGCCAACACCGACATAACTGGGGGACTGGCTGAGGAGCCACAGAGCCCCCTGTGACCTAGGCAGACGCAAACCTCTAGAGCATCTGCTCATTGGAGGGAACTGGACTACAGCCCTGTAGGGTTACCAGAGACTGGGTGCGACAGAGGGGCAAGGTGGGGAAAGAGGCATCAACCTTCCCAGGCTAATTTACTGGCTGGGGGGCTCTCCTGAGTTCACAGAACCCTGGAGCGAGTTATACTATAGCTGCCAGCAGACTTCTGCTGTCTAGTTACCAGAGACTTTTCAACTCTTTGATTTGAAGTTGGTACTGGCTGGGACAATTGATTGGTACCTCTTCAACTGGGCCAATCACCCAAGGACTTTCCAGTGTTGTACACTGGGTGTGTGGTAGTGGGAAGGTTTGATTTTCCTTTCCAATTGTTGTGGAATTGTTGTGGGGGGCGTGGTGACCTAACTGCTGGCTTCCCTCCACAGCTCAGAATCCAACACAGAGTAACCGATTCTCTAGGGTAAGACAGAGACCAGCTGAAAATAAGACAGAACCACTTAACCCCACCACATCAAGAAGGCCCCCAGTTGCGCAGGCAGTAGCAAAGTACAGGTTGACAAAACTCTAGGTGGAAAGGTACAAACACCAGTCCCAGCTTACAGGCAAAGGAAGGACTGGTCAATAACTACTCCTAGAACCTCCAACCCAACTTATCCTTACCTACTCATCCAGCCAAACTGAGCTGAGCAAAGGGAGAAGATTGAAGAGTGCACATCAACCTTGCTCAGGTGAGCTGCAAACCCCAAGGAAATAAACAATAGGTACAAAACCCTTTGCCAAGTGGACAGGAGTCCCCTCCCCATTGAGAACAGCTCGCAGTGTACTTCCCATAACTAAGCAAGCAGAGTTCAGATCTCCTCCTATTTTATCCCATGGGAGAGACTCACTAAAAGGTGTAACTTCTTCCCCCAGAGAGAACCTACTTGTATGCCTTGGCGTTCTACTGCAAAGCATAAAACTGAACATATCCTCTACCTGCAATTGTGAACTCCCAGCATTCCCCTCCACTCCCACACTGAGGTCTGGAAGCCTGTCCCCCCTAGAGTCCAGACTAATTTCCTATGAAGTATGGGCAAGGTGTGGACTGCTACAAGTCTGTGCTGAATCAGCAGCAAGGGAGCAAAGCAGGGACTGTGGAGTGAGGGAGCAAAGTGAGAGAGGGAGAAATGGTGCCCTGCAGCAGAGTGCAGCAATGGGAAAAATAGGGCTCATACACCTGGTGGTATTTTGGAGAAACACTTCCCATCTCTCTTAGCAACCAGAGGGACCCAGGCCTCTACTCTGGGGACAGCCACGGGTGGAGTAGATCTGGGATGGACCTATAAGCAAAGGGTATGCCTGTGGCAATTCCTGCCTGGGCAGGGCTCAGAGGGGACTGATACTAGAATACATGTGCACAAAGGTGGCATACTCCCAAGCAGAGATGAGTCAACATTGCTGCTTTTGTGAGCCCAAGATGCCCCCAGTCCCCAATGAAGCATAGCCGGGACAAGAGGGTATGTGACAGTGGCCTCAGCCCAGGACGGGGAAGGAATTGAGAGCCCTATGTGAACTCTAATCATGCCTGTCCCAACAAAGAGTTCAGCAGAGACAGAGACACCAGCTCTGTGAGTGCGAGGTGGCAGTGGCCCAGGGCAGGGCTGAGTCACAGCATTTGTGAACTCAAAATGCATCTGGCCTTGGTGGAACACAGCCAGGACAGAAATGCAAATTCTGTGTGAATATAAATGGCAGCAGTATCAGCTCTGTGCAGAGCTGGACCCAAGTGACACTCCCCAGCTTCCATTGAGCACCTAAGGTAGTCAGGCTTCAGCTTCCCCTACCAGCTTTCCCAGGTAGCAAAGTGTGGCAGCCTGGCCAAGGAGACATTGATCTCCTTGTGACACTGGCAGGAGCAACCCCCTGGTGCATTTGCTCATTGGAGGGAACTGGGCCACAGCCCCGTGGGGTTATCAGTGACTGGGTGTGATGGAGGTGCAAGGTGGGGAAGGAGGTATCAACCTCCCCAAAACTGACTCATTTGTTGGGCAGGCCTTTCTGACTCCATGGAGCACTGGAGTGAGCCACACTTGAGCTCCCAGTAGATCTTTGCCATCTAGTTGCTGAGACCTATTGAACTCTCCCATGTGAAAGTTGGTGCTGAGTGGGTCAATTGGTTTGGAACTTTTGAACAGGACCAATCACCCCAGGACCCTCCAAGGTGGTACCCTGGTTGTGTTGTAGTGGGAAGGTTTGATTTTCCTCTTCCAGTTGTTGCCTGTGGGGGACAGGTGTCTTAGTTGCTTGTATTTCTCCACAGATGAGTCTTCAACCCAGAGTCACTGATTCACTAGGATTGGACAGAGACCAGCTGAATACAAGACAGAGTCACCTAGCCCCAACACACCAAGCAGGTCGCCAGAGTCACAGGCTGTAGTACTGTACAGATCCTTTGCTGAGCTGTAGGGGAAAACCTGCAATCACCAGTCCCAGCTTTCTGGTGAAGGATTGGTTAATCATTACTCCAGGAGCCCCCAATCCAATTTGACCTTACCTGCTCATCTTGCCAAATGGTGGAACATCATCATGATTTTTATAAAGATTTTTGGAGAGAGTGCAGGGGAAACACTTGAAGAAATTGGCCTGAGAGAACACTTTATGAGGAGGACTCCCCAGACAATTGAAGCTATACCAAAAATACATTAGTGGAATCTGATCAAACTAAAAAGCTTCTGCACTGCCAAGAACACAGTAAGTAAAGCAACAAGTCAGCCTTCAGAATGAAAGGATATTTGCAGGTTATGTTTCTGACAAAGGTTTGATAACCAGAATCCACAGAGAACTCAAACTTATCAATAAGAAAAGAACAACTGATCCAATTTCATTGTGGGCAAGAGACCTGAACAGAAGCTCCTCTGAAGAAGACAGGTTTATGGCTCCAGAAGTGTGAAAGAATTCTGTCTGGACTTGGCAAGTGCTCCTTTTAATTTAATTTAATCTATCTATCTGCCTATGTATCATAATTTCTGAGCTCTTGAATCTAAACCCACCATTATTGCTGTACCAGTTAATTTCTGGTTCAACATGCTCTATATCTGTGGCCCAAATTTCCATGACTATTGTGGTTGTACAGCACATTTAAATCTGTCTGGATTTTTATATATTTATGTACCAGTCTGAAATTTATTCCTAATCTGCTCTCAGGTTCAGGTCCCAGGATTCTTGCTATTATGTCCCAATTCTTTCCTATTTTTTTAATTTAAATTTTGGACTGGCTCCCATCTACTGAGAACCAATACTAAGAAGCACACAGGAGACAGATTTGTATAACAAATAATCTTAAATCATATAGCCAGGAACACTTTCAAATCTACTATCTTTTCCTATCTACCTTAGTTCCTCTTTTTGGAATAACATGAAATGTACAAATTTGAATAGAAATTTTCCTTATGACTTTTCTTTGGATGAAATTAAATTATTGTTTCAGACTACTATTATTTCTAAAACTCTCCCCAAACTCCCCAAGAATACTACTAATAAACAAATTTAAGAAAATTTGCTTCCTTAAAACATAAAGACTAATTTACTGATGGTGGTAAAAGTTTGGAAAATCTCACAGTGAACCAAGGCTTCTGAACAAGATAGATCAACAATTACCCTGTATTCTTATGGTATTAGAAAAGGGAAGGGTTTTTGAAGAAGTGGGGAAATTCTAATTTTCTTGCATGATTAATTTAGATGCCTATATGCCTCATAAAATCTCTTAAGATTCTTCCAGTCAGTAAAAGTTCAAATTCCCTCAAGTCATACCAAGACGCCAAGATGGGTAAGCTACTAAAACAGAGAGTGAATGAGGTGCAGGTGGAACCTACCTCCAAATGCAGACATCTGTGTTAGTCATGGTTCTCCAAACAAACAGAATTAAAGGGATGTGTACTGAGAATATTTGTTACCATCATCACAAGGTATATACAGAGGATTGGTTCTAGGACTTTCAGAAAAAAACCACCATCCATGCATACTTACGTTTTGCAGTCAGCCCTGCAGAACATGTGTACAAGAAAAGTTGTCCCTTTATATACATGAGTTTTACATCCCCCAAACACCGCATTCCACTTGCTTTGCTTGGAAAAAAATCTACATAGAACTAGATCCATGTGGTGCAAATTATGTTGTTCAGGGCTCATCTGTATATGGAGTTGACTCATATGACTACGAAGTCTGAGAAGTCCCACACTCTGCCATCAGTGACCTGGAGACCCAAGGAAGCTCATTGTATAAATTCCAGTCCATATCGAAAAGACTGACAGAAGAATAGCTCATGGTTCAAGTTTCTAAGGTCAGGAGAAGACTGACATCTTAGTTCCAGCAGTGAGGCAGAGACAGAGAGAATTCAACCCTCCCCTTCCTTGCTGTGTTTGGGACCTCAGTGGGTTAGATAATTTTCACCCACATTGAGAAGTGTAATCTACTTTTTTCAGTCCAACAGTTTAAATGGCAAGCTGTTCAGAATATACTCTGAAGACAAACCCAGAAATAATGTGTAACCAGATACATGGGCATCCCAGGGCCCAGTCAAGATAATGTGTAAAATTAGCCATAATACATCCACTTTCAGAGTAAAGAGTCATCAAACCTTCTATGCCATTCATTTTGCTTGGCCTTTTATTGTGTTTGTCACAAATCCAAAAGTGACAAAATGATGGAAATATAAGTGAGGTACAAATATTGAAGCAACTGTCAGGAACAAGGGGCGTGGTGGGGGAGTCAAATGAGGAAAGAAGGAATAGAGTCTAGTGAAAGAAAACCCAAATATTGCATCTCAGTTTCTGACCATTTCTTTCCAGGCATATAGGAAGCATTTGTTCTTGCCCTGGTGTTAAGCATCCTTCTTTTCTGAGGGTGGCGAATGTATTCTGGTTTGCAGAATAAGGCAGAGTTTCACACATCCAAGTTATATAACAAGTTAGATGCTGGAGAACCATCACTGTTCTAATACTACTACATAATTCATATAATCCATTTCCTTCATCAAATTTGATTATCACACTGAATTAAACCAGATTAAATCAGAAAAATGTTAATGAGTAAAAATCCACCAGAAAGTGCATCTGAAAACTTTTGATGAGTAGTGCGTTAAATAATACCTAGAGTCACACTATTTGGAAGATTTGCCATTTCAACTGTCAGGGTCCCCAGGAGCAATTCACAAAGGAGATTGAAGTGCAGACTCTCAAGCCTTCTCAGTTCCCTGAGTAGAAGTCTGCACATTAACAGATCTCCCTCCAGCTCATTCATGTTTATTAAAGTTGGAGAAGTATTGGCCTAAAATATAAACAGTGGGGCCAGATTTTTATTTTCAGATCTCAGCTCTGGCCCTTGTTAACTGAGTGACTTTGGGCAAGTTCTCAAACTCTGCATCTCCATTTCCTCATATGCAAAATGAGAGGTCATCATAGTGGTTAAATCAATACATTCACAGGTTGGGTATATCACTCAAAATACTTGGAAGTAGAAGTGTTTTGAATTTCAGGAAATTTTATATTTTGGAATATTTGTATATACTTCATGGGGTATTTTGGTAATGGGACATATGTCTAACGAGGAAGCTTATGCTTTATATACCCATTATATGAATCTTCTGAAAGCCAATTCATAAAACATTTGTAATAATTTTATGCATGAAACAAAATTTGTATATATTGAGCCACTAGAAAGCAAAGATGTCTCTATCTCAGCCACTTATGTGGACAATCTGTGGTTATTTGGCATCATCATCTTTCTTGACTCTAAATATATATATGCTGTCAACAAGCCATCTTTAACTTTATTCAGTCACACGTAAGTACAGCAAAAACAATGAGATACCATTAATACAGAGCAAAAATAATGTGTTCATGGTAACTAAGCAGTACAGTAGCATCACCAGAATACCTGCATCAGCCATTAGCAGAAACAACAAACATCGGGCTTTTAGTTATCACCTATGATGCTGTGTGTTAATTCAAAATTTACTGTATAGTGCATTGTATATATATATATTTTTTTGCAGAGGTCTACAGAAAGGTGGTCATCTAGGAATGAGAAGGCATTCTGCTAGATGTGAGTTTTAACATTAATAATTTGTCCACAGTCATCTACCTCATTAACAATGGTTTTTGTCTTTGAAATCTCTCTTAGAGGATTTTTGTTTCTATATTCATAAAGAATATTAATCTGTAGTGTTCTTTTTATGTTGTTATATACTTTTCTGGTTTGGGTATCAAGGTGATACTGGCTTACTATAGTGAGTTAGGAAAGATTCTCTCCTTTGTGATGTTATAGAATAATTTCTGCAATGTGAATACCAGCTCTTCTTTGTAGGTCTTGTAGGATTTGGTTGTGACTCTATCTGGTCTGGAGCTTTTATTGTTTAAAAGATATTTTATTACTGTTTGCCTCTCACTGCTCATTATTGGTCTGTTTGGGTGTTCCATTTGTTCCTGAAAGAGTGGTAGGAGATTGTGTCTTTCATGGAATTTGTCCATTTCCTCAACATCTTCTAATTTATGTGCATAGAGATTTTTATAGTATTCATGGATATCTCATATTTCTATGGTATCAGTTGCAATATCTCCTTTTTCATTTTGAAGGCTTATTGCAGACCAATTCTTAACTGCAAAGATGTGAAATAAACCCAATCAATACATTCATTAGTTCATGCATGGATTAACAAAACGTATATGTATACAATGGGCTACTGCTCAGCCATAAAAATGATTACTTCATGCCATTTGCAGCAATTTGGATGGAACTGGAGACCATCATCTTAAGAATGGAAAAACAAGAACCACATGTGCTTTTTAATAAATTTGAACTAACCGAGGGGCACACATGTGCACTGAAACAGACAAAAGTCTTTAGAAATCAATCAAGAAGGAGGGAGGAGAAAGAGAGGGGAAGAAACCTACCTAAGGGGGACAGTGGACACTATTCAGGTGATGGGCACACATATAGCTGTGACTTGAGCATTATATAAGATATACATGTAAGAAAAACATTTGTGGTCCCTTAATATTTCAAAATTAAATAAATTGCTTTGATTGGTTTAATTTTAAAATATATTAATAATAAGGTATGTAAAACCACAAACATTTTACCTTCTCCCAAACAATCTGTTTGATTTTATAAACTGACATTTCTGGCTCTTCTCTGAAGGCACACTGCTCTAGTCCTTCAGCAAGCCCATCACACATTTTCACCATGTTGTATAGGAAACTTTTCTGTGTGTCGACAATATCAGCTTCATCATCACTATTATCATGATCATATTGATTTATAACTTTTTAAACTATTCAGTCATTAGCCAATGAATGAACAACTATAGTGCCATTATCAATGTTAAAAACATCTTTGATACCCATGTCTTATGGCTTACTGCCAGACACTGATTTTGTATTATTTCAGAGGTACTGACATTCTGGTTAAATAACTTGCCTTTGTACATTTCAAGTAGATGTTATAAGAGTCACTCAGAGTATGAATACTGTGTCCATTAGTGTCTTTATCCCACCCCTCCTCTCTACTTCACCCTACTAAATTTCTGTTGAGTTTTACCTCCATATGTGCACATAACTATTGACTCATTCCAATTGAGTATTGAGTACATGTGGTATACATTTTTATCCATATACTACATTTTATTAATCCATTCACGCATTGAAGGGTGCTTGGGTTGTTTCTGTAACTTTGCAACTATAAATTGTGCTGCTATAAATATTCAGGTGCAAGTGTCTTTTTTTTCTTTTGGGTAAATAACTAGTAACTGGATTGTTGGATCAACAGGTAGGTCTACTTTTAGTACTTTGAGATTCCTCTATACAACTTTTGTACTAGTTTGCAGTCCCACAAACAGTGAATGAATCTTCATTTATATCCACTTTTACACTAATATCTGTTGCTTTGGGATTTTTTGATATGAGCCATTTTTACTGGAGTTAGGTAGCATCTCATTGTGGTTTTCATTTGCATTTCCCCAATGATTAGAGATTTTGAGCATCTTTCGACATTGATACAGGGATATTCTGCTCACATGGTTGAATTAACAGAGTCCCATTTGGGGAGGAAGTACATAACATAAACATCATTTTTTGATGAGAATTTTAGCCAGAAGATGAGTAGAACATCTATTGAGGAATAACAAAACTTGCAGTTATCATATAGTCTACCTTCTCTGAAGTGAGCATGAGCCCCGGATACAAAATGTTTGTGAGACCAATTATTAATAGAAGTATATTCCTCATGATCCACACCTTTTTATTAGCATAATAATGGATTAAAAATCGACTCCTTAAAATCAGCAAGGATGAAAGCTTTGCCTATCACAGCAAGTTTACTCTACATACCTGCTGCATTAGCACATCCCAGCACAGTTATTCTGTCCTTGGAATAGTTAATTACTATGGGGCTATTTCATCAGCTGTAGTCAGTGTGTTTATTATAATAATGTTAAAACACTGATGCCTTCTAGCATTATACATTTGTTCTGGCATAAGATTGTCATCAGTAATGACGTTGGCAAACTCATTAATAAATTTTCCCACTGCCATTGAGTAAGTGCTTTATCAACACAAATTTTTAAAAATTTAATGTTGTGTCTTTTCTTAAATTTCTGAAACCAGTCTGTTGAATATTCACAGTTGCCTTCAATTCTCAGTACCAGGATAGATCTTTTCTTGTTTCCTGATTGGCATGTCATTCAGTAGCACGTAGATGTTCACTGGGACATTGACAAAACTAGACTTTCAATACCCAATAGTGACATTCATTTTAGCTTTATCCAGTATTTTTCTATTTTTCACTAACTTCTGTTCATAACCTTTAGTATAGAATTTTAAGAGTTTATCCTCTGTTTCTTCACGTCAGGTATGGTGGCCATTCCAACACTGTACTCTTCTGTTTGATGTTTACCACTGACACTGGGGTCCATGTTCTTCAACATCTTGACTTTCTGTGCTATAAATAAAGATATGTCCTCTTGTTCTTATCATTGTCACTTATAAGAGTATCTAAAGACCTTTTTGACATTTTCAGCAATATTTTTAAACCACAATGCAGAGAAAAAGTCCAAAAATGCAGTGAGGAATGCACATAGATCTTGCCTCTGTGTGGGGCTTCATGGGGAACCTCTTGTTGGTGCATCCTGTCTGCCAATGTGGCATTTTATAACCCTTTGTGTGTGCGCTTACATGGAGACATCTAGACATTTGCAAAATGATATATTGCTGCTGAAGAAAGGTAGGAGGGTGGCGTTTTTTCCCCCTCTTGGGGACACTGAATGAACTTTATGTTGTGTGTCTACAATTGACTGTGACTCATGAAATAAAATCAGTAATTTTCCACTCTTTGAGCATCATGTTAACACTCAAAAGTTTGGGATTTTGGAGAATTTTACGTTTCAAAAATTTTTTAATTAATTTTAAATAATTAACTTTTAATTATTACAGACACATAATAGTTGTACATATTTACAGGGTACATATGCTATTTTGATACAAGCATACGATGTGTAATTATCCAATCAGGGTATCCATAACTTCAAGCATTTATCATTTTTTTTGTTATAAAGAACTCTAACTTTTCTCCTTTACTTTGAAATTATTGCATTATTGTTCTATTATTGTGTTACTTAACACCAGATCTTATTTTTCTGTTTTTATGTACCCATTAACTACTTCTTTTAAATCCTACCCCACTATATTTCCCAGCCTCTGATAACTTTTATTCTACTTTCTCAACCCACTACATTATCCAGCCTCTGATAGCCTTTATTCTACTTTCTATCTCCCTGAGTTCACTTTTTTATCTTCCACATATGAGTGAGAACACAATTTTTTTATTTATGTTTCTGGATTATCTCACCTAATATAATCTCTTAAAGTTCCATTCATGTTGTTGCACATGATGAGATTTCATCCTTTCAATGGCTCAATAATATTCCATGGTGTATATTTACTATGTTTTCTTTATAAATTCATCCATTGATGGACATTTAGGTTGAATCTACATCTTGTGTATGGTGAATAGTTCCAGAGTAAACCTGGAAGTGAAGATATTTCTTTGATTTACTTATTTTCTTTCTTTTAGATGTGTACCCAGAAGTAGGAGTGTTAGATCAAGTGATAATTCTATTTTTAGTTTTCTAAAGACTCTCCATACTGTTCCCCTAGTGGCCATTCTAATGTATATCCTACCAACAGGGCATGAAGGTTAGTGATGCTCAACCTTTAAGTACTTAAAAAAAAAAAAGTGTCTGTCACTCTATAAATGCTAAGAGTTTATCATGCTTATCACATTATGGTTCAATTTTTTTTTTCTCACAAGTAAAACTATGTGTGAAGCTTTCATAATAACTTACAAGATAGATCATTCTGTGGAAAGTCAATTTCAATATATATCACTATTCTCTATTCTGTATAGACGATTTTTATAAAGATAGGCACTCTGTACTTATTATAGAATTACTGCAAGATAGAAGGATAGTTATTAGTATTATGGAGTGGCAAAACATGATAAAATGCTCTTTTGAAATTCATTTAAAAGGAAGAAAACAACTTTGATGAGTCTATCGCTTTAAGTGAAGAGGTTGGAAAATAGAGTACTAGTAGTATAAGTTAAATGCCATTAGCTACATTTGAAAAGAAATGTGTTGAAGAAAAGCAGATAATTTTTAAGCTGAAATTAAAAGAATAGAGAAAGTGCAGAAATTTATCACTAGTAGGGTTGGAAAGAAAAGTTCTTCTCAACACCAATTAAAACATGACCTTGATGGAATGGATCAAATCAGGGGTATAACCTTCACCTTATTAAACTCTCTGAATATTAAGGCAGTGATTAGTAATGGTTCAGGGAGAAGAGATTAAGCTTTACCTATCCTCTGGAAAACTGAGAGGTTCAAGATACATACAATTAAGTCTGAGAAGAAAGGCTTGTATCTAAAGGAATTCTGGATTTGGTTACAGCACATGGAGTTGAATGGGTTTAAATAGATAACAATACAAGTGTTTAAAACATCATGTAGTGGCTAAAATATCACCAGCTTAAACTACAAAAGGGTATGACTATTAGAGGGTTAAGATGGACCTTGGGCCCTCAGGTCTGTGGGGGCAGGAAGCAGACTAAGAAAGCTGCCCAACCCCAACTGTCATAGAAAAAAGACCAAATCATCTTATGAAGCTATCCATGGGGGAAGGACAGAAGCCCATTTGAAGGACACTTCCCTCCTGACCTCTGTCAAGGGTAGCAGTACCTCACAGTGCCTGGTTGTTGAAATTCAGTATTGCTGACTGTATATAGGACTACAATGGGAGTGTTTTCTCACTATAATCTTTTCCCCTAGATAACTACATGGATGGTATTTATTGAGGGCAAATAACTTTTCTTTTTCTAATTTTCAAACGAAGACAAACCAGGTTGGACTTAACACAAATTATCTCAAAGCCCTGGACTTTGAAGGTAATTCGGGGATTGGACGAGACTGTTGGATTTTCTTCCTCCTCAGGGAAGTAAGTGTATATAGAATGTGGACAAGATAGTTCTATATGTATGACCCAGAGGGTAGGCTGTATTAGTCTTTGGGGCTATTCAAAGGTGTTGAGTACTTTCATTCTAGGCATGTGATAGAATTGTACTTATCTGCCACTTGAAGTCAGATGTCACCTATATAAACCATTACTGTAAATGCTACTTGTCACTTCCAGACAGAGGCATTAAGTATCATAACATGGCTTTCCATATTCTCTTGCACCCAATTCTGTGATAATAAAATTCGTGTCAAAATGATGCCTCTGTCAAACTTGCCAACCCACAGAGGTATGTAGCATAGGCAAGAAATACATTTTGCTGAGAGCTCTTTGGTCACTGGTTTTCACAACATAACACAAAACATCGATATTTCTATGAATGCTTGTAAGAACCCATGAAGAAGCTATTGAATGTTCCTAAACAAATATAAAAAATAAATAAACCACCATTTGTAGCATAATAACCATTAATCAGGAATGTAATGAAAATTACGTTTTTTAATATTGTCAATTACTTCCATTCTAATTTGTTTTGAGAATTATTTCTGATAACAATCATTACTTAATTGTTAACATTTTTGACAACATTTTTAAAGAATAGAGAAATTCATAGCAATATAGTATTTGGTTTCTTTCCAAATCTCCTAGACTATAATTCCATAATGCATTAATCTACATTATTTCCAATAACTTTAGAACATTATGACAATTTTTCAATTGTTCTCTTTCACTTTCTTTAGGCATATTGAATCTGTGTAACTGGAGGATCAGCAGGTCATAATCCTTATTATCAGACAAGCACCTATTCAGTAGAAGTTTGTCAGTCAGCCCTGCCGCTTTCCTGCCAGAAATACTGAAACAATTTTGCAGGCCCATGGAGACAAATTGCATGGCCCAAGAGTCCTTGTTCCCAGGGTATTATAGATCATGGTTCATTAAGGCTCTTAAGACATGAATTTTCTAGTAGTTTTATTATTTATCTTCAGAAAAATGGCAGAAAATTCTTCTTATTAGAATATTGTCCATAATGCAATTGACATTTGATTTCGTTTTTTTAACGTCAAAAATTCGACACATGCTGCCACATTCATTACACTTACAAAAACTGACTCACAAATATGAATTGGGAGGGAAGTGAGTTCAATCAGATAGCTGATTAGCAATGGAGAAAATTAATTTATTAAAATAATTTAGGTATCCCTCATTTTATAACTTCTAGTACTTTAACCAAACATATAAAATTGTCCATTCTGAAATCACTTTTCATTTTCTCTAATTATGTCTGACTACAATGACTTCTCAATTGGTCTGTAAAATGCTGTTTTCTTCAGATAATCAGATTAAAAAACAAAATGGTATAATTAAATCTGGAAATAAGTTTAGAAATAAGATACGCCCTACAATACCACTCCAAAAAAAAGGCAATCTAGATTTCTCTCATTGAATTAAATGAGCAAAGTACTCTTAAATTTTTAGAATAGATTAAGACTTAAACCAAGGCTTGCCTTTTAGAGCTATGGGGTATTCTGGTGAAAGAATATTAAGAGTGTGATATCAAAGGAACAATGAGTGGAAAGGGTATTGGAGCAACATCTAGAAAGTGTTCAGGTGTTGATAACTTGTTTCACTCACATGCAAAATTGAGATGATCACATTTTAAATGACATTTTTAATACTCTTTATAAATAAAAGTATGATATATACATACATGTTATAGTAAGCAATTTCTTTTATAATTTTATGAAATTCCTTTTTAAAAGAAAATTCAAGCCACGTTTCCCTTCCCAATTCTGAGTTCTGGGTTTCTGAGCTTTGCGTTTTCTTAAGTTTCATCACAGATCTCAGCAATCTCAGACGTGCCCTGGAGCCAAGGGGCTCGCTGTACTTAGACAGCCTTTCTTTTCCTATCTATCCTTTCCTATAGGTGATTGCCTATTTATTTTTCAAGACTCTATTTACATTCCAACCTAATAAAACCCTTCCTAAGTCCCTCAGGTAGAGTTATTTGATCTTTCTTCTCTGATCCCGCAATATTTTGTTCATAGTACTCATATAGCACTTCATATGTTACTATATTTTTATTATCCTGTGAGAACTTTAACAGTAATCACTAAGTTTTTCTTCTTATTATGAGTAGCTAAAATAGAATAGCCCACATGATAGGATTCACTTCATGCTAGATCAATGCACGATTTTGTAAACAGTAATTTGGGATGTGGTGAGATAGACAACATGCGTCTAATCTGTGCATGTGACTGTTCACCTATAAGCAAATTTCCCCATATACCTGAGTGAATTATGTCAATATATTCCTACAAATGGTATGCAAACAAAAGTGATGTGCGCAAATTCTCAGTCACTTCCAGGAATAAAAATTATGTGTTTCTTGCTTATTCTCATCACCTGGAAATCAGATGTAAGGCTGGTAAGATAGTTGTAGCATGCAGACAAGGACTGTATCCAGATAGATGGAAAAGCAACAAGTTAGAAGGAGTGTGGGTACCTAGAAGACTTCATTCAGCAAAGCCACCTGCCTACAGCATACTATTTCCTCTTGGACTATGATGAGAATGAGAAATAAATTTCCATACCATTTAAGATACAATTTTTGGGATGTCTGTCTGTTATGGAAGCTTAGCCTATATTCTGTATGATATCCTATGTCCTGGGCAGTATATCCACTCTGTGTAGGACGGTTTGCCCCATGGCAGATAACTTTAGTAACTTAATTCTGATACCGTCACATTCTCTGTCTAATCGCGATGGTTCCCAATAGTACCAGAGACCCAAGCCAGTACCTGTGGCAGCACAGCTCCAAATAACAATAGCAGCTCTAAACACGTTTACCTCCAGGCCGGCAGCTCCAGCAGTTCCCAACGGTTGCTTCTCTCAGCAGTTTTCACAGGGTTTTTCAAGTGTGCTCCTTTGTCACCAGACAAGTGTTATCTTCTCAGCATGTAAATTACTGCACCTAGTGGGGTGTTATAGATATTTCATTGATTCTGTAAAACAAACAAGCACATGAGCTCCATTTTGTTTACTGATTCTCATGTGCAAATACTCTCAGCATGGACAATTTCATGCTGGTAGTGTGACTTCACTGAATGTGAAGTTGAGAAAAGTTACACATACTTGGATTTTTTGATATGGTAGGAGCTGTCTCCAATATGCTACAAACTTAACAATATCAGTTTTCTGTTGTGGCATAATGAATCATTCAGACTTACCAGTTGAAAACAATGACTCATCATTTACTTACAATTCTAGACAACAATTTTGACTGACAACACTGGTAGTTTCTCATCTGTTTTCATGTACGTGGCTATCATCATTTGGGGTCACAGGGGGGCAGGGATGGACTAAGATGGCTTTGTTCACATGTGTGGCAGCCGATGTTCCCTGTGGGCTGAGACACCTGGAACCCCCGGTCATGGACCCCTTGACATGGTGACTCCAGGGAAGATTTTTGATAGGGTAATAGAAACAGCTTTAATACTTAATTAAGACTCTGCTTTGAGGTTTTATAAAAAAGATGTCACCAGAACATATCAAATTTAATGTAATAAAAAATGTTGATACAGCAAGAAAGCAGTTTGTTATTTGGCAGCACAGCTCCAAATAACAATGGCAGCTCTAAACAAGTTTGATAATATATTTTCATGAATTGATAATATATTTTCTTGAATCTATAAGCCCAATTGTGATTTAAACACAAATCTATACCACAATCTCACACTATTAGGATTGTGACACATGCAGCAACACGGATGCACTCTGGGTTTAGTCATAGTTTAGTCATAGAATAGTTTAGTTATAAAATGACAAATTCTATATGAGTCTGCTTAAAGAGAGTAGCTGGAACAGAGTTCTCAGAGACTCAATGTCCATATGTCCACCCTATATCATGGTGTTTGTCAGGAGCTGGAGGGAAGGACCAATGGGGAGGTATGGTTTAATAAATATAGGCTTTTAATTCTTTTAGAATTAAAAAAAAGTTGTGGAGATTAACCACATGAGTGTACTTAATACTGATGAACTGTTCACTTAAAAATGGTTAAGACGGCAAACTTTGTGTTATATGTATTTTACCACAATAATTTTAAAAAACACACAAACATGGATTCTTTGACATTCAAGGGGGTTCTCTGTCCTCTCTGTCCTCTTTGCTTAAATCCAAATGATCTTTTGACTTGCTTGAAATCAACAAAATGAGACAGAAGAGTAATGCCTGAGTTCAGGTTTTATGTTAAAGAAGGCAATATAATATCTGCCCTGTTTCCTGAGACACTCCCATGTAGAGTAATTGCCATGTAAGAAAAGAGTCTAATTACCTCCAGCTCGAAGTCTCAGAAAACAAGGAGTGTCATTTAATTGACACAAGAGTAAAGATGGTCCCAGATGATTCTAGTTCCCTGCCAGATAGCAACACACATCCCCTTGATGTCTCTCCAGCTGAGGCTCCAGGAATCATGAGGTAAACCAGCCGTTCTCACCATCCTTGACCCAAAGTACATGGATTCCATGAGCCTTATAAAATGTTTTAAATCTATAAGCTTTTGTATAACAGCTTTATTGGGTATATCTCACTTACTATAAACTCATCCTTTTAAATTGTATAATTCAGGGGTTATAATGTGTTTATTAAAGAGAGCTACAATCATTAATATTTATCTATTTTCAGAATATTTCATCACTAAAAAAGCAACTCCACACCCATTAGCAGTCATACCCTAGTCTCCCCTACTTCAGTCCTACTATTGTTCTGGAAATTTCACATCCATGGAATCATGTAATATGTTACTTTTGTGCATTTTTTTAACTTAAAAAGAGATTTTCAAGGTTCACCCATGTCACAGCATGTGTTAGTATTTGCTTATTTTATATGGCTGAATAAATTCTATTGTCTGAATATATCACGTTTTATTTATTTAATCCTCCTATGGTGGACATTTTTGTTATTTTTACTTTGGACTATTAGGAATAAGGATGTTATAAACACTTAGGCACAAGGTTCTGCATGGACATATTTTCAACCTCTTGGATCTATACTCATAAATGATTTGCAGGGTCATATGGCAACTCGACAGTTAGCATTTAGAGATGCTGACAAAATATTTTACAAAGTAGATTTCCCATTTTGTAATCCCACTGGTAATGTATGCAGGACCTAATTTGTTAACATCCTTGCTAGAATTTACTTTGTACCTTTTCTTTTAGCCATCCAGTGGGGATACAGTCATATGTCCTTGTGGTTTTGATTTGAATTTCCCTAATGACTGACGATGTTGAGCATCTTTTCAGGTCCTCATTGATAATTTGTATATCTCCTTTGAAGAAGCATCTTTTCAAATAACTTTGCCTACTTTTAATTGGTCTATTTGTCTTTTGATGAATGAGTCATTAAGTTCTTTAGATGTTCTAGATAGAAATCTCCTATGAAGAAATGTGATTTTCAAATATTTTCGCCCATTGTGTGGGTTGCCTTTTTACTCTCTTGATGGTGCGCTTCGAAGGACACAGTGATTCTCTCGATGTTCGCTGTTACTATTTGCTCGTATGCAAATTGCTAGTAGGCCATATGTTCAAAGAAATAATGAACAAAAGTAGTATTGATGATTAACACTTTCTTTAGGAAGTAATACTTTCCTTAATTTTTGCCCCAAATGGTAAAGCTTTATCCTCATTCACACTAAAATGTTAATGATGACTATAAAATACTACAGTTTCTGCATTTCTACCTTCTGAAAAACTGCAATGATGAAAAATTTATTTTAAATATATTTCCCATAATGGGTGATAAACTTGTTATGTGATTACATAATAATACAATGTGAAACATTATTCTATAAAACAAGGGTTTAGAAAATATTTTGTAATAAAAGGCCTCAGACTGGTTAGAAAAAGGAGATGGATTAGTTGCTCCCCCAAATCTTATTTTCATCATAAGTGGTGTGTGCTGAGTTTCTCCTATTATCTTTGAAAAGGAGACTTTTTTTTCTTTGAGGTAGTCTCACTTTGTCACTTTCGGGAGAATGCCATGGTGTCACAGCTCACAGCAACCTCAAACTCTTGGTCTCAAGTGATCCTCTTGCCTCAGTCTCCCCAGGGGCTGGGACTATAGGCGCCACAACACCCAGCTATTTTTAGGGACAGGGGTCTTGGTCTAGCTCAGGCTAGTCTTGAACTCCTGAGCTCAGGCAATTCATCTGTCTGGGCCTCCCAGGGTACTAGGATTACAGGTATGAGCCACCACGCCCAACCAGAAAAGGAGATTCTTATACTAGGACAGATGACACTCAAATAAAGAAACCAGGCATTTAACATAAGATAAATTTTTAGCAACTTTTCATAAAGAGCTTATTATTTTGTTTTCTATACAATATTGTTATAACATACTTTGACTCATCATAAATAATAAATACAATCATATAATTTTTACTGTTAATTGATTTGAACATTCAAAAATCGCACTATTGTATCTTTGTCAAGAATTGAAATTTCCATGATGAGAAGTCAGCTACAAATTCTTTCATAATTGTCTAATTTACATAAAGGCCTATATAACTTGCCCTCATTTTCATTTAAAAATTTAATAACCCTCATTTTTACTGGCAATTCAGTCCTTCCCAATCAAAATGAGCTAAACATGTAATATTGATAAGTTATAACACTGATGACATTTCAGATTCATCTGTTAGCATTTCACCTGTATAATCTCATACTAACTCAAACAGAGAAGGGGAGTTTAGGGTATTGCACTCGCTACAGGAATTGAGGACATAAAAACATCAGATGAGGTTAATTGCTTAGAGCAAAGATATCAACAAGAAAGAGGCACTTTTAATTCTGTCCATATACAATACATAGGAACTACTGACAAAGAGAATTAATAATTTACCTAATGTCTATCCAAGGCCACAGCGCCCCCACACCCAAGTACTTCCCAGCTGCTGAGTGAAGGATTAGAAGAGTGCTTTGTAACACTTTGTGAGTAACAATTCCTAATACTTTCTGTCATCTGGGATGCAAAAGCAGTAGTTGGAATCAATAATTTTGAACTTAATAGAAAATTCTATTCCTTAAGAATTCTACTAGGAATATAGGTGCATACTTTTCTTTACACAATGAACTCCACATTATAGCAAAGTTTTATTTCACATGATTTGGATAAACAGAATCATCTTATCCAAAATTTGTTTGGATAAACAATCATACAGATGTTCAAAATCAAATTGGAAGATAACACTTTATGAAGTAATTAAAACAGCTATATCATTAAATCAAATAGACTATTGTAAAGTTTGTGTAATATAAGGCAATTTTTTTTTAGCACCAGTTCATATCACTTGCTAAATGATCTCATAAATTATATTAAAAGAAACTGGAAAAATAGAAAAATGAAGGCAAGGACACAAGTATTCTAAATACTAGACTGGTAGGTGTCAGGTAGCTGAAATGGTTTTTTATTTACTGGTTTTTAAAATTACTTGCCCTGGCGTCTGATCTTGTCTATATGGATTTGGTATTATTTGCTGCTGAGAATTTGGATGAATGATGGATTTGCCAAAATTAATTTAATACAAATATGTCTTTATAATCATTTTTTAGCAAAATTATGATCTCTGAACAAATATGTAGGATAATTTGAAATGAGGTGCAAATAATGTGCTTTTCATTAGATGATGCTATCTTTCGATCCACTGAAGTGGTCAGAGAAGAGTCTCTATTTTTTACATAAAAGTGTTTTAAGTTTCAAATGTAAAACCTCCTTGTCTCTCTTGCTCCCTCTGCCTCTTACCTGGTAATAATCAAATAGTCAAATCTGAGGGTTTCATGATTATTTCTATAAGGTTAACTTCCCTGAAGTTGCCTGTGGTTGCTTCATATTTAACTCTTTCTTTAGATGCTGCTCAAACTCTTCTAATTGTGCAGTGCAAAAATACACAAACAAGGAGCTCAGTAACAATAATCGACACAGTACGTAATTAAATAAGGACACGGAAAGAGTAACATCCAGCCTACATAGGATTAAGTGGAGAATGGTAGTAGACATTCAGAAAATATTTTTTTTTTTTTTTGAGACAGAGCCTCAAGCTGTCACCCTGGATAGAGTGCTGTGGCATTACAGCTCACAGCAACCTCCAATTCCTGGGCTCAAGCGAGTCTCCTGCCTCTGCCTCCCAAGTAGCTGGGACTACAGGCGC
>CAUYON010005556.1:0-11859 GCA_963573935.1 Arctocebus calabarensis | reverse complement strand
GCGCCTTAGCCACTTGAGCCACAGGTGCCGAGCCACTGATTTATATTTTTGAAAGATCATTTTGGCTGTTTGATGGAGCATGTGTAGTAGGTATTGTTGTCTTAATATTTCTTCCTTTTTATTTTTATTTATTTATTTATTTTGAGAAAGAATCTTACTTTGTCACTCTCAGTAGTGTCACAGCTTCATAGCTCACGACAACCTCAAACTCTTAGGGGTCAAGTGATCCTCTTGCCTCAGCCTCCTGAGAAGCTGGGTCTACAGGAGCCTGCCACAATGCCTGGCTTTTTTTTTTTTTGAGACAGAGCCTCAAGCTGTCACCCTGGATAGAGTGCGGTGACATCACAGCTCACAGCAACCTCCAATTCCTGGGCTCAAGCGAGTCTCCTGCCTCCGCTTTCCGAGTAGCTGGGACTACAGGCGCCCATCACAACGCCTGGCCATTTTTTGGTTGCAGCTGTCATTGTTTGGCGGGCCCGGGCTGGATTCGAACCCGCTAGCTCAGGTGTACGTGGCTGGTGCCTTAGCCCGTTGAACCACAGGCGCCGAGCTGATGCCTGGCTATTTTTAAAGACAGGATCTTGCTCTTCCTCAGGCTGGTCTCGAACTCCTGAGCTCAAGCAATCCACCACCCACCTTGGCCTCTCAGAGTGCTAGGATTACAGGCATGAGCCACCACACCCAGTCTATCTTTCTTCCTTTTTAAAGAATTTCAGAAATGTAGCCCAAAACATATATTGTAATATCTTACTTGGGACAGATTCTGAGCTCCAGTATCTGACTCTTCCCAGGCCCAGAAGTACTTGCTTTATTTTAAAGAATTTCTGCTATGTACACTTTAGAAAAAGGACTTAGAAGAATAGTCCAAAATTAGAAGCTTTTCAAATGTTTTTTAGAATTCTTTGTCATCTTGTTTCTTAACTCATTTTGTACTTCTAGAATCCTTTCTTTTCTTTCTTTTTTATTTATTTATTTTTTTTTTTGTAGAGACAGAGTCTCACTTTATCGCCCTCGGTAGAGTGCTGTAGCATCACAGCTCACAGCAACCTCAAACTCCTGGGCTTAAGCGATTCTCTTGCTTCAGCCTCCCAAGTAGCTGGGACTACAGGCGCCCAACACAACACCCGGCTATTTTTCTGTTTTGCAGTTCGGCCAAGGCCGGGTTTGAACCCGCCACCTTCGCAGGCGCCGCCCCTTTCTTTTCTTTCTTTCTTTCTAAGTGCTATATAAATTACCTAAATTGGAGAACTGAGTATTAATATTTTCTGACCCTTTGACCTGTAGTCCCTAAAAGATAAGTTACAACAAGAGAAAAAGCTGTCCAACATGTATCAAATGCAGTGCGTTTCCCTAGAAGAAGAACTTGCCCGAATTCGTGAGGAAGAAGGAATGAGGAGAGAGATCTTTAAGGTACAAAATTCTCTGCTACTTTTGATGGAATGGGAAGTACAGATAGCTCAGGGGATTGTTTCCTTCATCTTCATAAATGCTTTCCCATTCTCCACATGTTAGGATCGCACAAACAAGATGGGGAAGCGTTTACAGATAATGACAAAACGCTATGAGGCCTTGGAGCATCGACGTATCTTGGAAGTAGAAGGCTTTAAGACAGATATTAAGGTTCTCCGACAGAAACTGAAAGACTTGGAGCAAATGCTCTATAAGGTAATTCTGGTCCTGAATTAACCAAAGGGAAAAAAGAGGTGGAATTGAGGAAACATTAACATGGTCATGAGGGCTCCTTAAAATAAGGATGTGCCTTGGCAGTGCCCGTAGCTAGGTGGGTAGGGCATTGGTCACATACACCAAGGCTGATGAGTTCAAACCCTGACTAAGCCTGCTAAAAACATTGACAATTACAACAAAAAAATAGCCAGATGTTGTGATGAGTGCCTATAGTCCCAGCTCCTTGGGGGGCTGAGGCAAGAGAATCACTTAAGCCCAAGAGCTGGAGGTTGCTGTGAGCTGTGATGCCACGGGGGCAGCTTAAGACTTTGTCTCAAAAAAAAGGATATGCCATTTCACCAGTGGTCGCCAATCTTTAAGGCTCCCTAAAAATCAGTTCAATAAGCACACACTGGCTCAGCACCCGTGGTTCAACAGGCTAAGGCACCTGCCACATACACCTAAGCTGGTGGGTTCGAATCCAGCCCCAGCCCGCCAAACAACAATGACGGCTGCAACCAAAAAATGGCCGGGTGTTGTGGCGGGCGCCTGTAGTCCCAGCTACTTGGGAGGCAGAGGCAGGAGAATCACTTGAGCCCAGAAATTGGAGGTTGCTGGGAGCTGTGATACCATGGTACTCTATCCAGGGTGACAGCTTGAGGCTCTGTCTCAAAAAAAAAAAACAAAAAAGCACACACTACAAAAACAAAAATAGGCTGAAATAATTGAATGATTGTATGATTTAATATTTCTATCTAAGCTAAACTTGCCAGAAATGGGCATCTCTACCAATTCAAGAAGTAGATTAAAAGAATTATGTCTATTTTACAACTGGGAAGAGTGTGTAATTGAATGATAAAGCAATTTGTGGCTTCTTTTTTTTTTATTTATTTATTTTTTGTAGAGACAGAGTCTCACTTTATCGCCCTCAGTAGAGTGCCATGGCGTCACACAGCTCACAGCAACCTCCAACTCCTGGGCTTAGGCAATTCTCTTGCCTCAGCCTCCTGAGTAGCTGGGACCACAGGAGCCTGCCACAATGCCTGGCTATTTTTTTGTTGCAGTTCAACCGGGGCTGGGTTTGAACCCACCACCCTCGGTATATGGGGCCAGCACCTTATTGACTGAGCCACAGGCACCACCCTTTTTTTTTTTTTTTTTTTTTTGAGACAGTCTCACTTAGTCATCCTGGGGTTAAGTGCCATGGCATTATTGCTTACAACAACCTCAGACTCCTAGGCTCAAGTGATCCTCTTGTCTCAGCCTCCCAAGTAACTGGGACTACAGGTGCCCACCACATGCCCGGGTACTTTAGGGACAGGGTCTCATTGTTTCTTAGGCTAGTCTCGAACTTATGACCTCAAGCTATCCACCCACCTCGGCCTCCCAGAGTGCTAGGATTACAGGCGTGAGCCACCATGCCTAGCAAAAAAGAGGTGGACGTGAGGAAACATGAACAAGGTCATGAGGTCTCCTTAAGGTCAGCCACAGATTTTTAGAAACCAGGTTGTTTCAAGAGCCTTCCCAAAGAGATATAGCCGATTAGTCACATATCTTAAGTGATCTCTGTGTTCCAAACAAGATTTTTTGTAATTATGAAAACAGGAGATACTTTTTACCTAATATAATGTTTATATTAGTCTCTTTTTTTAAAACTCATTCTTAGGGTGGTGCCTATGGCTCAAAGGAGTAGGGTGCCAGCCCCATAAACCAGAGATGACGGGTTCAAATCAGGCCCTGGTCAAAAACTGTAAAAAAACTTATTCTTAGTTATTTATTGATCTCTATCTCAAGGGTCCTTTCCCATTCTCTGGGAAAGAGTGCCTTTTAATTCTATATTTTCCTTCTTTTAGTCATTAAACAAACTTAAGGATTGCATTTATCCTATATTGTCAAAAACCCATAAAAAGGAGCCAGCTAGACTTGGCACCCATAGCACAGTGGTTATGGTGCCAGCCACATACACCAAAGCTGATGGCCTGGGTCAGCTAAAGAACAATGACAACAAAAAATAGCGAGGTGTGAGTGGTGCCTGTGGCTCAAAGGAGTAGGGTGCCAGCCCCATATACCGGAGGTGGCAGGTTCAAACCTAGCCCCAGCCAAAACCTGCAAAAAAGAAATAGCTGGGTGTTGTGGCAGGTGCCTGTAGTCCCAGCTACTGGGAGGCTGAGGCAAGAGAATCACTTAAGCCCAGGAGTTTCAGGTAGCTGTGAGCTGTAACGCTACAGCACTCTACCAAGGGTGACATACTGAGACTCTGTCTCAAAAAAAAAAAAAAAAAAAAAAGACAGCTTAGCCTGGTCTTTTTTTTTTTTTTTTTTTTTAAAGACAAGAGTTTCACTTTGTCACTCTTGGTAGTGTGCTGTGGTGTCACAGCTCACAGCAACCTCCAGCTCTTGGGCTTAGGTGATTCTCTTGCCTCAGCCTCCCAAGTAGCTGGGACTACAGGTGCCCGCCACAACACTGGGCTATTTTTTGTTGCAGTTTGGCTGGGGTCATGTTTGAACCTCCCACCCTCAGTATATGAGGCCAGCACCCTACTCACTGAGCCACAGGCGCTGCCCAGCATAGCCTGGTCTTTATGATTCATTCTCCCCTGGCAGATTCAGTAATCATTTCTTCTTTTTTTGAAATTACTAGGCAACAGTTAATGCCCGGGCAAACCAGGATCTTGCTATGCTTTGTGAAGTCCGTGACAGCAATCGGCGGGCACATAAGATACAAGGAGAACTGAAGAACCTGAAGTCCAAAGTGTTTGGTCTGGAGAATGAACTTAGATTATGTTGATAATATCCTTTTGGAAATGGTCCCTATTTGAAAGAAGTCTGCCTCCTGAAATATGAGAAAAATGACATCTGCATCCAGAAAGTATAGATCCAGAGTTGACTACAATAGTGAGATCTATTATTATAAAGACAGGGTGAAGACTCAAAGACCACTAAGAAAGCTTTTCTTTTTTTTTTTTGCAATTTTTGGCCGGGGCTGGGTTTAAACCCGCCACCTCCAGCATATGGGGCCAGCGTTCTACTCCTTTGAGCCAAAGGTGCTGTCTGAAAGCTTTTCTTGTATCCTAAACTTTATTTATAATTTCTGGGGTCTTGTGAACTATATGTAGGGGGAGGCCTGGACCTGATAACTTACACATTTTTGTTATTTCTCCTGTTTATATTAACAAGTTTTGGTGTTTTTTTTTGTTGTTGTTGTTGTTTGTTTTTTAAGAAAACAATGATGTGGCTCAAAGGAGTAGGGTGCCAGCCCATATACTTGAGGTGGCGGGTTCAAACCCAGCCCTGGCCAAAAAAAACTGCAAAAAAAAGAAAAGAAAACAATGATGATGAAAACTTAGGAAGAAAGTAGGCCAAATGTCAGTGGAAACCCTAAAGAGATAAAGGCACTCACAAAGATTGCCTTTCTCCTAGGCAGAGGGAAAAGTCAGCACTTCACAACTTGTAAACTTGATAGGCAGTAATTAGGCTATTTAACCTTCAGTCACAAGCATTGTCCTGAATTACCTTTTTGGACAATCTCATAAAGCTTCACCAGAGGGCACTAGAGACCCTACTTTTAAGTGAAAGAAATCTAAAGGTGCCACTTTAGCAAAAGTAAGCGAAATTGAAATGATTATTTGTATGAAATGTTTTAATATTTTACTAATAACATATTTTTAAATGTATATATTTTAAATTAACTATTTTCAATAAAGAATGTAATTGTAAATATTCTATTTAAGTTTCTATAATTTCTTTCTTTCCTTTCCTTTCTTTTTTCCTTTCGTTTTTCTTTGAGACAGAGTCTCATTCTGAAGCCCTGGGTAGAGCGCTGTGGCATCATACCTCACGGCAACCTCAAACTTCTTGCCTCAGCCTCCCAAGTAGCTGGGACTATAGGCAGCTGCTACAACTCCTGGCTCTTTTAGAAACGGGGTCTCACTCTTGCTTAGGCTGGTCTTGAACTCCTAAGCTTAAGCAGTCCATCTACTTTGGCCTCCAGAGTGCTGATTACAGGTGTGAGCCACTGAGTCCAGCTATAACTTTTTTTTTTTTTTTTTTTTTTTGAGACAGAGTCTCACTGTGTCAACCTCGGTAGAGTGTCATGATATCACAGCTCACAGCAACCTTAAACTCTTAGGCTTAAGTGATTGTCTTGCCTCAGCCTTCCAGTAACTGGGACTATAGGTACCTGCCACAACGCCCAGCTGTTTTTTTGTTATTGTTGTCGTTGTTTAGTTAGACCCAGGCCAGCACCCTAACCACAGAGGATGGGCTCCGAGCCGGCTATAATTTCTTATTAAAACCATATTTAGGCTCGGCGCCTATGGCTCAACAGGCTAAGGCACCAGCCACGTACACCTGAGCTGGAGGGTTTGAATCCAGCCCAGGCCCGCCAAACAACAATGATGGCTGCAACTAAACAATGGCCAGGCGTTGTGGTGGGCGCCTGTAGTCCCAGCTACTTGGGAGGCGGAAGCAGGAGACTCGCTTGTGCCCAGGAATTGGAGTTTGCTGTGAGCTGTGATGCCACAGCACTCTATCCAGGGTGACAGCTTGAGGCTCTGTCTCAAAAAAAAAAAACAACAAAAAAACCATATTTATATTTTGTCAATGACTCATTTCTTATTCCATGGATGTTACAATTTTACACAAGTGTATAACTTTCTAAATGATTCCATTGAAATCATCTGCTGTTGGAGGTAGCAAGGATATTACAAAGGTGATAGCATGACTATAACTTCATCCTTTTATAGGCAGATTGCTGAGCATTTGCAGCAAGATAATTATTTTTTGTAGAGACAGAGTCTCACTTTATTGTCCTTGGTAGAATGCCGTGGCGTCACACAGCTCACAGCAACCTCCAACTCCTGACCTTAGGCGATTCTCTTGCCTCAGCCTCCCAGGTAGCTGGGACTACAGGCGCCCACCACAATGCCCGGCTATTTTTTGATGCAGTTTGGCCAGGGCTGGGTTTCAACCTGCCACCCTTGGTATATGGGGCCGGCGCCCTACTCGCTGAGCCACAGGCGCCGCCCAAGGTTTTCCTTTTTTTGACACAGAGTCTTACTATGTCACCCTTAGCAGAGTGCTATGGCATCACAGCTCACAGCAACCTCAAACTCTGGAGCTTAAGTGATTTTATTGCCTCAGTATCCTCCCAGACTACAGGCACTTGCCGTAACGCCTGGGTACTTTTTTGGTTGCAGTTGTCATTGTTTAACTTGCCTGGGCTGGGTTCGAACCCACCACCCTTGGTATATGTGGCTGGCACTATAATCACTGTGCTATGTAATCACTGAGCCAGGTTTTCATGGGTTTTTTAAAATTATTTTTTATGAAATCATAACTTTGTGCATTGATGCATTTATGGGGTTTAGGGTACTGCCACAATATTCATGTTTGTTTTGAGGAAAGCACTGATTATACTGTCAGCAGGAGATATTACTTGTGATAGAAGATCCATTTTTTTTACACTTGATCTTAGCCAAAAGGCCGAGAAGCAATCAGATCCATTTGTTTCATTGATAAATTAGAACAGAAAGACCCAGAGGGCTCCCATCCCAGGTCTTAGAGAGATTTACACAGTGAATAGTTCTTCCTTTTATCCCAATTCTTGGGGAATTGGCTTTTATGACTATTTCTTTTGTTGTTGCTGGTAAAACAAAAGGCTTATTAAATTTAGAGAATTTTGGATGAAATAAGGTGCCTGTAGCTCAAGTGGCTAAGGCGTCAACCACATAACATGCCAGAGCTGGTAGGTTCGAATCCAGCCCAGGCCCGCAAAACAACAATGACAACTACAACCAAAAAACAATAGCCGGGCATTGTGGCAGGCACCTATAATCCCAGCTACTAGGGAGGCTGAGGCAAGAGACTCTCTTAAGCCCAGGAGTTGGAGGTTGCTGTGAGTTGTAAAGCCATAGCACTCTACCCAGGGCAACAGCTTGAGACTCTGTCTCAAAAAAAAAAGAACCTTAAATATTATGTAATCCAATTTACTTATTTATATATGACTGAGAACTTCCACCATTGACTTCAGCAGTCAGTTGATAATGTTTCTAACATCTTGGCCTCAATTCCAAAGACAGTTATCTTCATATTAATACACAGGTGCAGCCACTCTTTAAACCTTATCAACTGTTGGGGTGGTGCCTGTGGCTCAAAGGAGTAGGGCGCCAGCCCCATATGCCGGAGGTGGCAGGTTCAAACCCAGGCCTGGCCAAAAACTGCAAAAAAAAAAAAAAAAGTAAAAAATCTTATCAATTGTTAAAACTTCCTTGTACCGGGCGGTGCCTGTGGCTCAGTCGGTAGGACGCCGGCCCCATATACCAAGGGTGGCGGGTTCAAACCTAGCCCTGGCCAAACTATAACAAAAAAAAAATACCCGGGCATTGTGGTGGGCGCCTGTAGTCCCTGCTACTCGGCAAGCTGAGGCAAGAAAATCCCCTATGCCCAGGAGTTGGAGGTTGCTGTGAGCTGTGTGATGCCATGGTACTCTACCGAGGGCAATAAAGTGAAACTCTGTCCAAAAAAAAATTCTTTGTATCAAGAAGCAGTATAAAAGCCTATAAGGGGCACAGGCTTTGGCGAATCACATATATAGATTTAGTTACACCTCTAAAACTCTCCAGGCTCCAGTCTCTTATACTATAGAAGGGAGAAAAATTTCCATGTTCAGCAGGCTGATTAAGAGGATTAAGAAAGTGAAAATCTAGTATCTAGAAGATAGAGCTCTTACAACTCAACAATAAAAGGACTGCACAATTTAAAAATGGGCAAAGGATCTGAATAGACATTTCACCAAAGAAGAGATACAAATAGCCCATTAGCTCATTGAAAGATAATATCATCAAATAAATAGAAATTAATTAAAACAACAGGCTTGGTGCCTGTAGCTCAGTAACTGGGGCACCAGCCACATGCACCGGAGCTGGCATGTTCAAATCCAGCCCAGTCCTGCCAAACAGTGACAACTACAACCAAAAAATAGCCAGGCATTGTGTCAGGAGCCTGTAGTCCCAGCTACTTGGGAGGCTGAGGCAAGAAAATAATTTGAGCCCAAGAGTTGGAAGCTGCTGTGAGCTGTGACACCATGGCACTCTACCCAGGATGACATAGTGAGACCTCTGTCTCAAAAAAAAAAAAAGAAATTAAAACAACAATGAGATAGTGCTTCAGACTCCCTAGGATGTCTATAATCAAAGATAGTTATCAAGTGTTGACAGGAATGTAGAAAATGTGAAGCCTCATAGCTTCCAAGATGGTGTGGCCTCTTTGGAAAACAGTCTGGCAGTTTGTGAAAAGGTTAAGCAAAGAGTTAAATGAGATAAATAAAAACATGCATCCACAGAAAAACTTGTACACAGATGTTCATAGCAGCATTACTCATAATAGCCCCTGAGTGGAAACAATCCATATGTCCATCAGCAGGTGAATGGATAAACTAAATGTGGTGCCAGGTGTGGTGGCTCATGCCTGTAATACCAACACTTTAGGAGGCTAAGGTTCAAAGATCACTTGATGCCAGGGAGTTGGAGATCAGCCTGAGCAAGAGCAAGACCCCTATCTCTACAAAAATAGAAATATTACCCATGTGTGGTAGCATGTGCCTGTAGTCCCAGCTTCTCCAGAGGCTGTGGCAAGAGGATCACTTGAGCCCGGGAGTTGGAGGTTGCAGTGAGCTACGATGACATCACTGCACTCTAGCAGGAACCTGTCTCAAAAAGGTGGTATATCCATATGGTGGAATATTCAGCCACAGAAAGGAGTAAAGTTCCAATGCATATTACAAATGGGTGAATGTTGAAAACATTTTCCTACGAGGCCAGAAACAAAAGGCCACATATATGATCCCATATATATGTAATGTCCAGAAAAGGCAAATCCAGAGAAAAAGACAGTAAATTAGTCATTACCAAAGGCTGAGAGGAAGGGAATAAGGAGTGACTGCTAAGGGTACAAGGTTTCTTTAGGGAGTGATAAAAGTTCTCTAGAATTAGTGATGATAGTTGTCAAACATGGAATATACTAAAAACCAGCTGAATTCATAGGGTAAATTTTATGGCATGTGGGTTATATATCTTTTTTTTTTTTTTTTTTTTTTTTGAGACAGATCCTCAAGCTGTCAGCCTGGATAGAGTGCTGTGGCATCACAGCTCACAGCAACCTTCAACTTCTTGGCTCAAGCAATTCTCCTGCCTCTGCCTCCCAAGTAGCTGGGACTATAGGCACCTGCCACAACGCCCAGTTATTTTTTGGTTGTAGCTGTCATTGTTTGGCAGCCCGGACTGGATTCAAACCTGCCAGCTCAGGTGTTTGTGGCTGGCACCCTAGCCGCTTGAGCCACAGGTGCTGAGCCGGGTTATGTATCTTTTTTTTTTTTTTTTTTTTGAGACAGCGCTATACTGTCATAGCTCACAGCAGCCTCAAACTGTTGGACTCAAGCAATCCTTTTGCCTCAGCCTTCCAAGTAGTTGGGTACCCACCACAACATTCAGTTATTTTTTTTTTGTATACATAAAGAGATTTATTATAAGGAATTGACTCACATAGTTATGTAGGCTGAAAAATCCCAAGACCTGCAAGAGGAATTGGCAAGCTGAAGACCCAGCAGAATGTAGCTCCAGTCTGACCACCAGGCTCGAGCCCCAGGAAGAGCCAATGTTTCAGTTTGAATCCAAGGGCAGGCACAACTAATACTCCTTTGAAGGCAGCCAGGCAGCAGGAACTCTGTCTTACTTGGGGAAAGGTCAGTCTTTTTGTTCTAATTAGGGCTTTAGGTGATTTTATGAGGCCCACTTACAGTGGGGAGAGCAATCTGCATTACTCAGTCTACCAATTTAAATGGTAGACAGTCTACCAATCATCTCACCCAGACACACCCTCACAAACACCCAGAGTAATGTTTGATCAAATATCTGGGCACCCTGTGGCCCAGTCAAGTTGACATAAATTAACCATCACAGGGAACACCTAGGTGATCAGGTGAGGTGACTCTTAACTATAGTTGTTAGAAGACACACCTAACCCATACACACATACTCCCCTTTCCTCTCATTCAGGATTCCTTGTGAGGGTAGTTTCACCCTCTAAAAGGCACCATTGAAAATTTATAAAGGCATTTGTCACAATGACCCCAACAATGGATGTGGGTTGCCATTGACATTAAGTGGACAGAGGCAGGGATATCAGGTGCACTGCCGTGGCCAGGACAGCCCACATCACAAGGGACTTTTCCACATGGCTTTCCAATTTCCCCATGGGTGTTCATGTCTGTGAAAACCTCTTCTTAAGTAGCTGGGTCTACTATCAACTCTGTTTTATATATTAACACAAAGGATTTTTTACAGTTTTACCAAACACTGAAATTTTTAGTAATGCAACATTGAGCAAAGGTGGTACACTTTTTGTTCAGCGATTGAGATTTGGTCAACATTCTGGAAATCATGTAATGAATGGCAATGCCAGTCACAATATTGGAGGCATCTTTTTTTTTTTTTAAGACAAAAGACAGGCTCGGCGCCTATGGCTCAACGGGCTAAGGCACCAGCCATGTACACCTGAGCTGGCAGGTTCGAATCCAGCCCAGGCCCGCCAAACAACAATGACGGCTGCAACCAAAAAATGGCTGGGCGTTGTGGTGGGCGCCTATAGTCCCAGCTACTTGGGAGGCAGAGGCAGGAGACTCACTGGAGCCCAGGAATTGGAGGTTGTTATGAGCTGCGATGCCACGGCACTCCATCTAGGGTGGCAGCTTGAGACTCTGTCTCAAAAAAAAAAAAGACAAAAGACATATACATTTATTGTATATGTACTTCCTGTAGGAGGAAATTTCTGAAAGATTACACCAACCTCCCACTGGGGTAAAGATGATTAAACCCTCTTTTTTTTTTTTTTTTTTTACACTGATTGCATTTGTTAGGTAAAGTCCCTCTAATAATCGTGTTTTGCCCCCAAAAGGTGTGGCACACACCAAGACCCTACCCCCCTTGCTCCTTCCCTCTCTCTGCTCTTTCTTTCCCCACCCCGCCCTCATTCTTTCTCTCTCTGCTCTCCCCTTCTCCCACCCCCACCATGTCATTAATTGTCATTAATTGTCCTCATATCAAAATTGAGTACATGGGATTCATGCTTCTCCATTCTTGTGATGCTTTACTAAGAATAATGTGTTCCACTTCCATCCAGGTTAATACAAAGGCTGTAA